>ARYC01013152.1:0-15906 GCA_000711775.1 Oxytricha trifallax
AGTCTTGTTGTTAGTTGGCAAAAAGAGTGATATTCAACTTAATCATGACTTTTAGCTGTATTTGTCAGAATGATGACAGAATGTCATAATAGTGATTCTTTTCTATCAGTTCAGTAATTTCATATATTTAATTGCTAGGCTCAATACTTGCTGCTTTCATAAATTCTTAGCTACTTTAAAGTGAATGTGAAACACTCTGAACTGAAAATGTTTGGAGTTTAGGAGTAAGCAATTATAATCTCTTTATCAATCCGATTGCAAGCCTTTGATTGCTTCTATTGCAATGAGAATTAGGGATAGTTTTCTGCAAAAAAAACTTTACTCGAGTCAACATTCTGGATATAATCAATAGGACTAAATTTAGACCTTTAGTTCAAAATATTTTTAAAAAAATATTATAACTATCAGTTTTATTTTTTAATTTCAGGGATCTTTTAAGGTATTTACGCTGAGTTCTAATTGTGTTTTGATTTAACTATTTTCAAGATTGTGTAAAAAGATTTGCTCCTTTGTCTATCGATGGAGTCTTTGACTTATGAATAGGTCTTTGTGAAATTATGAGTTAGTTGTTGAAGCAACTGCAATTACTCGATAGATAGAGATTAGTTTGATGTGATTTATTTTTGGATATTTAAATTATTATTTTTTTATATTTCCTTACTACTTTCCTCCACTCATGAGTCATCATCATCGCTCATCTCTTCTTAATAGGATTCAACATCACTTTGAAGACTCTACCTAACTGTTATTTATTGATTAATTGTAGTAATTATTTACAGTTTAAAGTTTTACCTAAGCTTTCCATTGAAAGTAAAAAGTGGGTTTTTCTATTAAATTAAAAATTTGATGCTTCACGATAATTAATAAAATTTAAATATGAACAATAGTTTTTTAATAGAAAAAAATATATTTTGTGACTATCATTCCTTTCTAAAAAATTATGAAATTGTTTAATTAGCCCAAATAATTTATCTCTTTATCTTTTAATATATCGGGATAAAGAAATTTCTTTATAATAATTTTATCAAATTTCTGTTATTTTTTGTTATTAATCACATAAATCACATAAAATCACAGAGAAACTTGTTAATCACATGAATAGAAATTTATAATAACAATTTGTACAAATGCTCAAGTACTCCTATTAACAATATAAAATCTTAATTTAATATTAAGCAATTAAAGTTATAATTAAATATCAGAGTCTATGGAAACAGCTATACAAAGAACTATCAAATAAATGTCACAGCCTAGTGAAGGTAGAAGTCTATGAGACCTGAAAATTATAGTGAGTGAATTATCAGCTAAATTCATATAAAAAGAGATATCTACAAAAATTTTACTGAAATATGTAATATTTATTGTGATAATTTTATTTTTGCAGTAAACCTGTAACTCCAAGCTTTAGAGTCCATCAATATAGACTATTTAAGTTAAATTCCGAAAGATGAGAACAAAATTTTGGTAAATGATTAAGTGAAGTTGATAAAAGTTCCCAAGTTCGGGGAACGAGCGGTTGAAAATTTTCTAGGAAAAATAATAGGTGATTTTGAGATCCATCTTTACCCCCTCGATAACCACAGTAAAAAAAAGACTATCAAATAATAATACTTTTTTAATGAGCTCAACGCAATTGAACATGTGTATGGTATTATTGTTTTCAAGCACGCTTTAGACCCTAGATTTGATCAAGCTTAGGATTAGGAAAATAAAAGCTATATCCATATCTGCGATTAGTGGCGCAAGAAGCTATTGTAACATCCATTTGTGTCTTCTAATTATTGACAAAGTGCCTAATCAAAGTATAGAATCTCTAAGGAAAACGGTAATAATAATAATAATAATAATTATATTACATTGAGGTCCTTGGGACCTCCAATCTTATATATGTCGTAATATTAAAGGGACAAGCCCTTTTCGAGTGGAATATTTCAATTCCTTCGTATATACTGAGTCTTTATTCATCTTATTCCTCCTTTTCTTCTTTGTTGTCTTTTCTATCTGAAGTTTCCTTTTTTACCCCCTTTCTTCCTCTTTTCATGAGGAGAGGATCTGGATATTGTCTTCATGATCTTTAAATTTGAAATGGTGATCAATGTATTTGACATTTATGAAGAATTTAAATTGCTTATATCTGATTTAGTCTTTCATTCTTGTTGTTAGCATTTGAATGAGGGCAGATTTGATAAAATATGCATGTTTTTGGAGGCATTTTCTGTGTTAATCTACCTTATTTAGGTGCTCATAATAAACTTAAGAGATGCAAATGCAGGATTTATCATTAGCTGTAATTGTTTTCAACAAGTATAGATTGAAAAGTTTTATTAAGTCTCTTTGAGCATGACTCAGATTTGATGAATCCAAGTAGTCTATCGTCGTACATTGTTACTATTTTCTGGAGTAGGTCCTTACTAAATCTTTTGTAGATTCTGATGATGACTAATGAAATAATCTTTACTGGGCTATATAAGGTGGAATCAATTGTGTTTATTTGGACTGAGATGCATGATTCTCTTATATCGAATCTGTTTTGGAGTTAAGCTTTTGTTATTCTTTCCATTGTTTGTGATGGATCTTAATTTTTAATCTTAGTAATTATAATTAATATTAATTTTATTTATTAAGTTTTAATTAGGATCCATGTTTAGTACTAAACCTTAGTTATTGAGATTTCCTATTTAGTACTTATTTTAATTCGTGACGTATATGATGTCATTGTTAAATTACACATTTTGACAGTATCTTTTCCAATTTTAGTAATTGGTGGCTAGGGAGCTAGGTAGTAAATTTTTGGCAATGTGATGATTCCGAGCTCTTTGAGTAGTAGCTGGATTCTTCGAAGTAGTTATAGTCTTCTTTTTCTTCTGCTAAGCACCAATCCTCTTCATTGTCAGAGTATATGACTTTCTTTGTTATTATTTCTCTCTTTGTTACTTCAAAAGGAGCCATTTGGGTTGGTGGGGATGGTGCTTAGTCAATTATGAATCTTCCGAAGCCAACCTAATTTTCTCAACTAATGTCTTGTTCAGAGTAATCTATTGAGTCTCTGAATTGGGATTTTGGTTCAGCTTGTTGGGGTCTTATGAATTTGTTATTTATGGAAATAAGACTTAGTAGTTCTAGTAGCTATTGAATCCATATATGAACTATGTCGCAGGAGTTTTCCTCGAAAAATTAGATTCTTGTAAGTTAGATTTGGGACTCATTAGATAGTTAGAATCCTTTCCTAATGATGTTTCTGCCAGCGAAAGTTATTACTTATAGTATGTGTAGTCCCCATTCTTACTTATTTTATTTTATTAGGTGAATTATGTAGTGTGCTAGATGAGTGAGTTTCTTGTTTTCGATGTCATTTTTAATGAAGTCTCTTTGTAATTTGCTCAGTTTACCCAATCTGTGTTATTTAGTTTTTTGTTAAATTTTTCAAATAAAATAAAAGAAATAATTCCAAGGAAAACGATTAACTTATTGAAAGAGAGCAACAAAGTGGTTGGACCAAGAAATGGAAAAGAGCAGCAACCCATCACGGCAAGTTCTAAAAGATTGAAGGATGATGGGTAAACAGTAAGGAATTAGAGGATGGGAGACACTAAAATGAAAAATGTAAACAAATATTCATAAGATAGCTCATCGAATCAGACAAGTATTTTTAATATTGTAGGAATACATATGATTTGGAAAATTAAATTATAATTAATAAAATGAGCAATTTAATTCGTGGCAATTAACTTTTTCAAAACCTAAACAATATGATACTTGTTCGAAAGAGAATTCAAAATCAGCCAGACTTTAATATTAGCGGTCTCTCTTTATCTCATCGTAAAAGCGAGATAGAGGGACACTGCTAATATTAAAGTCTGGCTGATTTTGAATTCTCTATCGAACAAGTATCATATTGTTTAGGTTTTGAAAAAGTTAATTGCCACGAATTAAATTGCTCATTTTATTAATTATAATTTAATTTACCAAATCATATGTATTCTTTCAATATTATTTATTGTTTAAAACTTATCTGAGACAAGTATGATGATGAAATAAAGAGGATCTTAATGAATCTAATTAATAATTTGATCAAATGCTTTAATTATTAACTCTATTAATGCTCTCATCACAAATTTATTTAATTGTGTTTCCATCAATCTCATAAGAACATTTACTTATTATATCAGTGTAATCTATTTTTGCTTTATGTTCAACTTTATACGTTTAAGCTTATTTTTAATAACACTGAAGTAATCTTCTGTAGGGTTGGCCTCTGGAAAATAGGGTATAGTGAAAAGTATTAGAATTTAATTCTTTGAAGTTAACTTTCAAACTAACTTGCTGTGATAAACTCCTAAGTTTTCCATTACTAAAACGATTTTTTTATCTCCTGCAAGCTAAAGCAATTTTAAACAAAATTCAATAAATTTTCAGAATTCAAAGACAGCATATATTACTTAAAGTGATGTAAACCAAATGTGGAAAAGATAACAGCGATAATTTTTTTACTTTTTCTTCATAGGATGACTTATATTTAACCCCTTTTTTAGTACTCTTTTCTCACTATCGTTTAGTTTGATAACTTAACTTCAGCAATAAAAACTATTGCGTACTCTTATTATTGAAAATTTCGAATCCATTTTATTGTTCAAGAAAGACTTCTTGTATTTGATCTTCTATAATAGTGGAGGCTACTTAATAGACTTAATATTTTATCTTTTAATATTGTGATTTTTGTATTGATTTCAGAGTAAATATTTTAAACAAGCGAATGTTAGGAAAACCTTGATGCAATAGTTTTCATTTCTCAGCTAAAATTCA
Organism: Oxytricha trifallax; assembly: GCA_000711775.1. Lineage (NCBI taxonomy): Eukaryota > Ciliophora > Spirotrichea > Sporadotrichida > Oxytrichidae > Oxytricha > Oxytricha trifallax. The sequence continues at coordinate 4,804 of ARYC01013152.1, forward strand.
TCCTGTTTAATTCCATAAAGTGTTTTAGTTTGTTACATAATTTTGAAAATCATCATCACTGCTCTTTCATCTAAAATTTTCAGTCATTAGAAAATAATTTATGTTTTGGCAAATAGCTGTGCTTTTTTAATCCTTATTATTTTAAGCTTTTCTGCTTTAGATACTCATCACATATCCTCTTTCCATGAAAATAGGAGACTTTCTAAAGTTGTGCAAAAGCTTATGAGTAAAGAGTAAAGCCTTTTGTAATTTTAAGTAAATAGAAATCTACAAAAAATATTGAAGCTTATTATTTCAGTCAAAATAGTATAATTATATTACTAATAATTACTCAAAATTATAATATTTAACATAATTAAAATGATCAAGTGAAATGTAAACCAAAACCCCAAAACTATCTCAACTGGTTTACTAGATTGAAATATTGTCATCATTCTGACATTCTGTGATCATTCTTAAACTCAATTAAATATTCAACTCATTAACGAAACTTAAAGACTTAATTTTCATTTAAAAAAATGAAATTAGAAATAAAAAATGCATCAGCAATAAAACCCATATCAAGAATGTAATTTACCAATACTAAAACAGAAATCATCTTCAAGAAAAAATAAGAAAATATATGAGCAAAGAATTTGAGTGTGAAGAGTGCAGCTATCGTTTCAGTACACGTTAAACCTACATTTTTGCAGGAGAAATAGTCAGGATATTCATAGAATCAGACTAATAAAAGATTTAAGAAAGTTAGCAAATCATGATAAAAAACCCATACATCTGATTAAGATCAAGTGATAGTAGAGTGCGATGTAAAAATTAGGGAGCTTTGGGTGGAATGTCACAAAACATAGCTGGTTAAAGATGGAACTCTAGATAGAGTGGTAATTATAGACTTCTATGGGATAGGACATGCTTGCCCCCCAAGTACGATAAACTTACAGATATACAAATCAAAGAAATACCTATAGTGTTTGTTCAAAAGGAGGATTGGTTTCTGATTTTGTGAGTCAAAACTCTAAACCAGAGCCAGCACTATCATTTTATAAAAACAAATATTGTTATTGATGGGTTGAAATAATAGTGTTGGTGAAACTAAAAAGAGAAGGACAGTATAGGATAAATACATTTAGCATGGTTGTTAGTTGTGTATGCTAAGAGTAAAGGCGATATGAAGATGCAAAGTAGTTTAGGAAATTCAAGCTTGAATGTAATAGTCAAAGAAAAAAAGAAGCTTCATAGAAGGTGAAGCTCTTTATAAGATAGCAGTAAAACTTGTTCCTAACAGCCCTTTCTTGGAAATATTTATAAGAAAACATAACATAAGAAGAGAATGGATGACAATGGAGAACCAATTAATTGAATGTTTTATTAAGATTTGTGATTTATTATTAAATTATATTTTCAAATTAAAACTACGGAATCCTTTTTATGATTAATATTTAAAAAAGTAGTTTATTGATTATAATATTGCAAAGTTCATTTAGTTACTAGTAAATATTAATAGATAAACCTGTGCTTATAGTTTACAATAGCAAACAATATAATTAATTAAAAATTAAATAAGATAAAACCTATATAAAAATTTGTAAAAATGGGTAATTTTGGAAATAATTATTATTAATTTACTTTAAAATACTCGAAATTGTCAGAGTAATTACAATTTATAATAAAAATTTGATAATTAAAAATGAAATTAATTAGAAGCAATCAGAAATGGATTATAGGCTAAACTAAAGGTGCCATATCAATCACTTAAAATGTAAGTTAAAAAAGCATATCCAAATTTTTGATTTTCAGAGGTTGCACCTTGTAAGAGGGTGCTGTGAACAGAAAGAGAATTCATTAAGCAGTTATGAAAAATTGAGAAGGAGTAAACAAATATGCAAATTGTAATATTGAAAAAGGAATATTGATATAAAATTAGACGTTTTTTATATTTACACTTTGTATATTCGCTTATTGTTTTCCATTTATTATTTCTTGAATGTTGTAATCATCTACTTTCCAAATTATTTATCATAAATGAAATACGTAAACGATAAATCAATATCAGCAGTATGAGTAATAGTAAAATGTATTATATCATTATTATTCATAATTTCACGGATGCATCATTAGTAATGTGGGATTAAATTGTGCCTAATATAAAGCCCTTATATAGGCATTCACTTCTTATGTCTTAAACATGGTTTATTATTAATGAACTTCTTTATTTACAATTTCATATTGCTGTGATTGAAATTAATTAACACCAAATTACACATACATATTAAAGCTTTTCACTAATCCTTTTGAAATATTATGCTTTAAAAATGAATTTGCTTTAATTATTTCTTATATTTCTGAAAGTAAGTAACATTTGTAAGTATTATATAATCTTCTCTTTGATATAATCTCTGGTTATTTCAGATAGTATTTTGAAAATGCGATAATAAGGCTTCATTCAATAATGATTTCGTTAAAAAATATTTATAATTTTAAAGAATGATTAATTTTAAGATCATAATTTGCTTTAAAATTAACAATACGTTTCATAAACATTATATGCTTATTAATAGTTTCTAGTAAATTTTCGCTCCTATCAATTGTTTTAACTCATCAAGACTTACAATTGTATCATTCCGATATCATTAATTAAATGCAACATCCTGCAGCACTTTAATGAATTACTTTTAGTAGATTAAAAGCATGAAATATTCAGCATAACAAGTTTTTTATCGCTATTTTATTCATTTTATTGCAGAATTTGCTTTTTTATTAATATTTAAAGCTTTATGGAGATTAAAACTTTGACTTAAACCAGGCAGATAGTTTAATTAGATGTTAACTTCAACCTTTTTACTTTCGACATCATTAGTTGACCCTTCCAAAGGATATTCAATTTCTTTATGAGTAGGTCACCTCAGGAATCTGTTTCATGCTAATATGCCCACCACAATATTTGCTTTTTTAATACAATTAAAATATTTTGGCGAAAAGATCCCCTTACTTGTTGAGCTCCTCTCTCACACTTAAAGTAATATTTAGCCATTAAGTTGAAATCATATGCAATAACCACTAGCGAATCAGCTCTTAGCTAAGTGTTGTAGCCATAACTTTCATCTTGACTCAGTATTTAAACCCAATTTAACTAGAATTAGATTTTCTCAAAAATAACTTGCTAGTTGCACATGTGTAAAAATTGAGTTAATTTTAAAAATACGATAAAATAGCCAATCATTTATTTATTTATTTAATTGAAAATTATTGGTCATTTGAAGATACATGCCATACAAACATAATTAAATAATAAAAAATAGAACTCTAGATATAAATGAAATTAAGTATTTCTACAAATACTGTTTAATTTTAATAAAATTTAGATAAAAAATATATTAATAAAAAGTTTTTTAATAGGCATAGAAAATTAAAACTAATCAGTATGGTCAATATAACTAAATATTAAATATATATTTAATTTTCAAACTTTTTTAAAAATAAACTTTCATTTGTAGAGATTCTTAATTTCATTAATATCTAGCATTTTAATGTTTTATTATTCGATAAGTATCTATAAAATATCATAATTTCGAGATATGATCTTTTAAATTAAATTAAAAATATTAAAATAGTGTGAATAAATTAATGATTTTTTATAAATTAAATTTTTCATTTTGACCCAATATTTACTAATTTTACCCTTAATAAAGCCAATTTTTTTAATCTTATTTTTCAAAACTTCCTTCTTTAGCAAGTTTCAAAAGACAATGAAAAGAACAAAATAACCACAATTTTTAATTTAACTTTTAATTTTTTATAAGCTTTATTTGCATTTTAGCATATTATTGATAAAATAGAAAACATTAGGAAATTTGAGAAGTAAAAATAATTGATAGTTGCCTTTAAAATTATACTGAAATTATTAGAAATGAAATATATATGGAATTTTCGTGTATGGTACAAATAGTAGATAAAACTGAGTATAATGTTGATATTTTCATATTAAATTGTTATATTTTTCATAATCTGTTTGCTGTTTAACACAGTTATGCCATATATCCAGTAATTTATAGAATTTGTTTGAGAAATTTTAATTATTAAACAATTTTATAATATTGAAAGCTTAAGAGAGCGCAGATTGCAGAGTCCAAATGAGAAATTATAAGAATTTATTAAGATATAAAAAGTGTTTAATTTGTAAATTTATTTGAAGATTGGATTATATTTTACTTACTTTAGTAACTTTTGCATAAATGTTTGTTAATTTTGATTGTAGTTCCATTATCTTTTATGTACTTAAATTCCATTTTAATAACAATGTATGATTTTATAAATATAATTCGTTATCTTATTAATTTAAAAAAAAACTTTTAAATTTCAAAGATTTATGATAAATATTATATCTCCTTTCTAATCATAGCTCAAGTCATTCAATATTTCATGTTTAATACTTTAGGCTTAATGAACAATTGAGCAAGTCTTTGAATATCCTGATCGCAAGTTGCGCTAAATATTTAAGACCTGGACAAACCTGAATTCCATATAAGTACAGTTTATTATCATAAAAATAAAATGGATATCTCCAAGAAATGTGATAAATGCATTAAGTATAAACATTACGTATATTATATTTTTGTTTTATAATTCTAGATAAACTTTATGCACAATCAAATCCTATAGATTAAAGAAAATTGCTTAAGTATCGAATTTTGAACTGCAGATACAATATTTTTTCATGACTGGGACCAATAGAAATCTAGAAGTCCTTGGACCCATATTTTTCAAGAAGAAGCAGTCATCTAGACATGAGAGCAATTCTGCTGATTATTCAAAACTATTGAGCAATTGCTGATTAAAAAATCGAGTGCTTGTAATTTTAGCAGTTTTTCTAAAAAAAATTATGAACATTTTAAATTTTTATCAAAAGTAATTGTGATATCAGAGTTTTAAGAATTTAATAATAATCCAAAATTTCTGAATTCATGCATTTAATTTTATAAAGATTGTTTAGATTTTAGGCGCATGATTGCAGTTTGCAAAGTCCTCTCATTCAAAAACTCTCGTCTTAGTTAAATAATTATTCTAGTTAAGTAAGTTCGTAGTCTTTGATTAATAACAACATTTAAAAAATGTTGTTTCTGTATGAGAAACCTTATAAAAGCTCACTGATTAGATAGTAGGTTCATGCTTTGATTTTGATATCGATATCTTTGTGATAAAGTCTTCTCTATTTAACTTGTTAATTTTCTTGACAATAGAAATGAATTCGTTGTAAAAGAAGTTATCATTAATTTTATTATCAACTCAGCTTCTTTTTAAAGTAAAACCACTCTTATTTGGGAATTATTTAAATTTATGTTACTATTTAGTTTGGAAAAAATCTTGAGCGATTAAATAAGATTTAAATCCAGTAATAAATTGACAAGCTCATAATAATTAGCAGATTTGTGTTTTTCAGTTGTTTGTTTATGGATGAAGCTATCACACTTAAAATCTATTCCACTAATTAGTAAAAAAACAAAACTCTGACATTATGTTTTAAGTTGAGTAGAAATTTAGAACAAATTGTGAATTCGGACAAGTAATGTAAGGTATAATATTCAAATTTTAAAAATCATGATGTAATTAATTAATATAAATAAAATACATTTAAAATGTGGAAATTGCAAATTAAAAACCTAATGTTATAAACACTATTATATGAAATTATATCATAATGTTAACTCTAGCTTGAACATATTATTTTCAAGGATCATGTTTTATTTCTGATTTCTCCAACTCAAGTCCCTAGCAGTTTCTCGAATTGTTTCAACTACTGCTGTCAAAGTTATCTTCAACATATCTTACTTCTAATTCAAGCGTATTGCTAGTTATACTGTAATCTTACTTTAAGAAGCACCAATAAAAGCTAAAATAGATAAATTAAAAAAATAAAATTTTTGAAGAATTTCAAGCAGAAGTAAGTTTAGAAGTAGGTTACAAAGTTTAAAGTTTCAATAACTCACCACGTAAACAATTTGAAGGGAGATAAAACGATGAAAGTCTAGTTGATTGGAGTTAAGAACCTGACAAATTAAACCTAGATTCAAGCAAAATTAATAGAGATTGCTAGATTTATGATAAAAATTGGGATGAAAAAATACAGGAATAATATGAACAAAACTTAAATTTATTAAAAAAATAGAAGGAATTTTTTTCAGAAACATTAAAAAGTAGTTATTCTAAAGAAATTCCAGGTGCTTAAATTGCCTTTAAAAAGGAATTTCTAAGATAAAATGTCGCATTATATTTTCAGTGTAAAGAATCTCATTAGATATTGTCTGGCTAGTGAATTGGAAGTAAGTTCTAAATATAGAATTATTACTGATCTTAACTGATTCAATTTTTATTGCATTAAATAATCCGAGCAATAAATACTTTTATTGTAAAAGATATATAAGTATTTAAAAGCATTCATCCTTTAAATAATTTTGATGAACTCAGCTACTCAAGTGTCTTATGATTACTATGAAAGAGATTCAAGTTTAAATTGAAACTAAATCACGAATAATTTGGGATTCTTTTTAACTATAATATTCGCACTTTAATGTTCACACAAGATAGTGGAATATGGTTTCGTAAAACTCAGGAAGGCATATCTACGAGTTAGGCGGAATCTAATCGACTTTGCTGCTCTCATTTTATGTTTAATCTGAATTTAAGAAAGATGCCAACATTTTGTAGAATTCTAGAATATTGCCATGATCAATTAGATTGAGATTCTTAAGAGTTTAGGAGTCTTATGACTTTTGAGAATTATTAATGCTATACTAGATAAATATAGTTTTATCTCACTAATTAAAATTTAATTTAGACTTAAAGGAACATGTATCTACTCTAATAAAATCACTTACTGGTTTCTTCAATGTCACGATAATTTTACTTTTCATATTCTTGCTTTTTGCTATATTAAGTACACACTAATACTAAGGAGTCTTGTACAATCAATGCTGATTAAATCAACTTAAACTCTTCCAGATACCCCTGATACTAGGGCTATAGATACTTTAGTATAAAGTGTCTATACAAAAAAAGATATGGGGTTATACGCTTGTCCAAATAATGAATACTTTTGTAACTCAAGCGAGCATAACATTGACTTAATACATCAGGGAATTGATTAAAACCCTAAAATTAACTATGGAACAACTATTTTTAATGGTTTGAGTACTTCACTTCTCAGAGTCTTCCAGATAGTTACTACAGATGTTTGGACACAGCTTATACTAGATCTGATAGAGTGAGATATACACTTTCTTGGAGCTTTTATTGCATAATGATAATAGTAGGGGGGTCGTGCTTTATGATGAACTTCATTTCTGCAGTTATTATTCAGGCATTCATTAGCATCTAAAAGAGAAAATATGCGAGGAAATTATGAAACTTTTGCAAAATAAGCTTAATGAGGATATTTAAGAAGTTCAAAACGAAAAGGATGAAGACTAACTTTAAATTGAGAAAGAAAATGAAGAGTAAAAATAGTTTTAAGGTATTGAAATTAATAATCCAAAGATAAAAAGTAAAATTAGGATTAGGAACTTACCAATAACAATTTCAACTTAATTAAAACTCGCAATAATTAGACCCTAAACAAACTAGAATTCAATCTAATTAATCTCTTCAAAGAGAACTTTAAAACTAAAGTGAATAAATTCACAGCCAAAATAAATCTCAATTACTTATCAAAGCAAAGTTAAATATCAATAGAGACAATTTTCTGTATTGGAGTTATCTAAGAGAAGTCTCACTGGGATGGGTGACATTTTTAAAGATATGCTTGTAGATGTGACTTCTGAAAATACTGGGAGAACTATCGAAAACATTTAATAAGGTTTTATAGCTGTAAGATAGAATGGTAATCTGACTATAGAGGAAGAAGATGAGATGAGCAAGAATGTAGATTTAAGCTTTTTTAAGACAAATGGCAATGAAAAGAAAAATTCTTAATCTAATATAAATACAAGCTTGAATAGCAGTTCACAACCCTAAGAGATAGCATAGACAAATTATTGAGGAAGATTTGAATGAGGACGATCGTCAAAAAGCAAGTCCTGAATCATCCAAGTAAAATCCAATAGATAAGTAGTCATCAAGCGTTTAAATATATGAAACGAAGGAAATGTGCTTCATTTTGTAAAAGTTTGCATTATAATAATAATACAAAAATGAGGGAGACAATTAATAAGACTCAGATTAAGATTCATATACCGATACTTCAAAAATTTACTTAAGCTTTCAGGAATTTCATGGATATAAAGCGTGAAGAATGAAAAACTAAAGAGGAATCCTTTTAAGACTTGTTTGAAAAACCAAAAATTTATACTTTAAAGATAAATAGAATCCTAATTATCAAATAAATTTGAATTAATTGGCTTCTTTGCGATTAGGATTTAAAATTCAGAGATCGTACTCAGATTTTTTTAAAGCCATTAGCAAAACAAAATTATTCTATGTGAATTTATCTAATTAATCAACTTTTCGAATTTCTCAGTATTTATATTTATTTTACTATATTTTCCACATTTATGCTGTTTTGCTGTAGAGTACCTTAATTATATTAATTTTGGTAAAAATTAGTTTAAATGCTTCAAATAAATATGTTTTAAGTTTATAGAAATAGAAAAATTAAAAAAATCTTAATAAATTATAATAATTATAACCTATGGAAATATAAACCAATCACCATTAAGTCTTGTTGCTAGAAATAGGAACATTTTTATTTATTTGTGTCTTTTATTGCTTTAAATGCTTTTTAATTTATATATTACTTTTTTAATAAACTTAAAAACATATTTATTTGAAGCATTTAAACAAATTTATGCCAAAATTAATATAATTAAGGTAATCTACAGCAAAACAGCCTAAATGCGGAAAATAAAGTAAAATAAATATAAATACTGAGAAATGTAAAAAGTTTATTAATTAGATAAATTCGCATAAAATAATATATTTTGGCTAACTACAGAAACTATAAACTGAGCACTGAGCAGAAAAGAATAAAATGATTAAATTGGTATTTATGATAAAAACAATAGCTTATTCTCAGGATTTGTTTCATTTACAATAGTATTAAATACTGTAATTTTATCATTGGATAAGTTTCCTCTAGATGCTAAGCTGAATAGCAAATTTGAAAATGTTTATATTATTTTCACACTTACCTACATTCCAGAAATGCTTATAATATTGGACTCGGATTAACAGCTTATTTCATTGATCTTTTTAAACAGTTTGATTGCCTCATTGTATTATCTAGTGATATTGACCGTTTCTTAACTTTTAAGTTCTAGAATTGGATGAGCATTTACTGCATTAAGAGCTTCTAGACTATATAGTGAACATTTAAGCTTGTAAAATGCTTGAAGAAACTGTGGCAGCTTTTGAAAACCACATGAAGACTTTTAAAAGATGTGTGCATTTTTTCAACCTTACTTTTCTTCTTTATTTTTGTTTACTCACTTTTTGAAAGGAAATGTTTGCTTTTAAGCTGAATTATAATCAGCTGAATTAATTGACATGGAAAATAGAATAGACCCACCTTAAAACCATAACAAGATTATAGAGGCATTTACCGCAGTTTTTGTTGTACTTACTAATGATGGATGGTGATGTATATCTTTTAATTATTATCGAGAAACTGGCAGCTTAATATTAACAATTTTCTTCTTGTCACTCATCATAATTGGATATAAGATACTTTTAAATCTTTTGCTTATTATTTACTTGAAATTTTGATGAGGATATACTCAGCCAAGAAATTGAGTAAAATTTTAAGAGAATAAGGATACTTACGCAAATTTTACAAAATTAAGCAATATTTTAGCTACATTCAACTAGAATTAACTAAGTTCTTCTGTTTAGAATATGAGTTTAAAAAATGAAATAAATTAGTAAAAAAATAATAGGTTCATTTATGAGTATTTCATAATATGCTAGAATAATTCCCTCCTATAACAAATCAAATAATTTGAATAACAACCGTTAAAAAGCTCGATCATTCTACCTTAATATCTGGAATAAATAATGACTTGAATATAGATGGAAGATGACTTTATTTTCCATCTATTCAAACCAAGTTATAAAAGTTAATTTTTGATATTGTTAAAAACAATAAGTATGATTATTTAACTATAATAATAATTATGTTATTATCAGTTAAGCTAGCTTTAGAAAATCACTTAAATGACCCAAAATGATTATTTATAAATTTCCTTGAGATAATTAGGACTATATTATTTAGTTTCAGAAAGTAAGTTTTCTAAAGATCGTAGCTTTGGCTTAAAATTTTATGGACTGCCAAGCTATTTGAAAAATCCTTGGAACATGCTTGCCTATATAATTTATATATTCTCGATATTTTCTTTTACCCCACTTGTTGGTACCATTAAAATAATTAAAAAATAAACAGTAACAAGGACTTCTAGATAAATAAGCAGAAATAGATGGCTAAAATTTGCAGTAAACATTTTAACAAAAGATTTTCCATATATTGCAAATGTAACAATCATCATAATCATACTCCTGTTTTTCTTAATATTCTGAATCATACTGTAACTTGGATGAATAGCTAATATAGATTTGATAAAATATTAGATTTTGTTATAACAATGTTTTAAATACCAAGTACCTCTGGCTGATCCATAATTTTGTATCCAGGCATTCAAAACCCCAAAACCCCTTAGTGAGGTTTATAAGTGCTTTGATTAGTAGGGTAAAGTTGGGGTTTTATTAGGGTTAGTAGAGAAAACGCAAGTTTAATGAAACTTTATTATGTATTTAATGAGTATTAGTTTAATTATATCACACGAATTTTACTTACTTGTCTTTGTTGTATCTCTTGAATCTCGCTTTCTTTAGTGGTTCGAGCATATCGTCTAAGGATTGTCTTGGATATGCTGGAGCTCTTACTATTATCTTCTCTACAATCTTCTTTATTTCTTAGCAAACATCATCTTGTTTTATGTGCTTCTCAGCTAGATTTATTGATTATTTTTCATATTTTGTATTAATGTAAGCCATGCTTTCCATATCGCACTCTAATATTATTGCAGCTACTGCCCAAACATCCCACTAAATAGAGCCATTAGT
>ARYC01013153.1:0-12817 GCA_000711775.1 Oxytricha trifallax
AAACTAAATGAGACTTACCTTTGGCAGCAATAAAAGTGTGATAGCTGCGAGAGGAACTCTCATAAGGAACTACCAGAGCTATCACTTGATGTCTCTGTTATTAAAATAGAAATTAATAATAGAAAATAAATGGCAAACAAGTGTGTGGGATACAGAGAGGAGGAGAAAGGTAATAATAAAATTCCTATACAAACTGAAGAAGTTGAAGTCTATTTATGTGAGTTATGTGAAAGAGATTTTGCTCATAAATCAGGCTGGTACAGACATATGAAGGAGCATAGAGAAGCCAAGCCCTCTACTTCAAGCATGATAAAATAGATGGAAAGAATGATTGCTTTGAGTGCCATAAGCAATACTCTCATACAAGAGACGAAGAAGCATCTATTAAAAGCTCACAAGAAAGATATAGAAATTGAAAATCATGAAGTTGAGCTGAAGCTTCTCAACAAAAGAAAAGCGAGGGAATATTCTAAATAAAAATAAAAAAATAATAGAGTACATTAAGAAGGCACGCAACCAACTGACCTCTGAAATAACAAAAATTATGATCAAAATTCAATGCAAGAAAATACCGGTTCTTGCTTAAATTGACCTAGACACTTCTCTTTAAAGCTACCTTATAATAGAAAACTCCTTTGATCAGAAAGTTATCAATGATCATCAATATGCATACAAGGTTTATCCCTTCAACTATCTCTTAAGTGATGATAAATATCAGATGGAGTTTACAAATGATATCAAGTACTCACTAAAGCTAAGTTTAAAGAATGTAGTTACTTAATCAAGCTAGATGCTGATCTTCTTGCCAAGGATCATGTGGCTCTCAGACTCCAACTCTATGAAATGACCCTCAGAGATTTTATTACTGATCAAAGGAATCATAAGTAGCTTGCTTTGATAGCAACCTAAACCTTACAAGGTATAAAAGAGTTACATTAGTTAGGCTTTGTTCATAGAGATTTGAAGCCTGAGAATATTATGATAAACTTCTCACCAGTAAGAGTGGCAATTATTGACTTTAACAGAGCATTAAGAGTGGAATTATCAAGGCTAGGAAGTGTTATGGGAACTCCAGGCTATTATCCTGAATGTGAAGACTGGAGAGATGGAGACTATTAATGGGATGTGTGGGCTTTAGCAGCAATAATAATAGAGTGCGATATGCCTCGCAACGATTCCTACTCTACCAGGTGTGAGAAAGATGCTAAGCAAAGAATAAAGTAATTTATAGACAAAACCAGAGTCTCTCAATCATTAAAAAAAATGGCAGAATCAATAATATTAAAACCAAACTCTAGATCAGACATAATATTAGATCAGATAGAGTTGTGGTTAAGTAAGATAAACTTCAGACCACTCCCACATGATCCTAAAGTGCGTTTTGAGTGATTAAATTAAATAAATTTACTATAAATTTCACATTAAAACCTATTAATAACCCCAACCCCTAACAAATTCCCTACAAATCAAAGCACTTATAAACCTTATTAAGGGATTTTGGGGTTTTGAATATTAATAATTTAATGGAATTCTATGCAACTATCTGCTATAGATTGTGTAAGAAAGTTTTCTAAAACATTAATATAAAATCATTTATTTACTTTTATTACTTGCTTTTCAATTTTAAATATAACATTTATAAATAAGTTTCTCTTCTAAATCTTTCAATTTGTCTAAATTTATTGTGACCTTGTTTGGTACTCTTATCCAAATCACCGTTCTTTTTAATTAAAAAGACATTTTTAATTTTTAATCATTATTAATTAAAATATATAATATTAATATATCGTAGCTATAGTGAAACACAAATACAGGATTTCTGCAAAACTTCCATATAATAGTAATAAATACTTATTAAAATTTATATCAAATTAGTTATAAGGATCTTAAATCGAAATTTTGGGGAAACTTTTTGTTTGCCAACTAAATCCTTAAGTCAGGCACTTTAAATTAAACTATATATTAATTTTAAATTAAAATATATAATATTATCGTTTGCACATCACTATGGGTTTAAAATATATTTTATAAATAATTTTTCTTAATATTTATTTACAAATAATAGAATAAAATAATTAGGTTTGGACATACGAAACTAGTTCAACATCAGATTTTGATAATAACCTCAAAAAAGTAAATTGCTTTATTCTAGGGAAATATGCATAAATCAATACTCTAATTACTTTCGTATTTCGAGGGAAGGTGGACAAGACATATTCGTCAGTAGACTTAATAGCTAATAATTTAAATTAAACAATATTTTAATTCAAAATATTACCAAAAAATAAATTGTAACATAAAAATGAAGAAGTATTTAAAGCTGGATTCAAAACCCCTAATCTCTTCAGTAGTATAATTGATAAAAGTAGAGTATTAACGCTTAATTTATTAGGGCTTTAATAGGGTCTATGTAGGGTTTAATATTTAACTTAAGTAATTTAAGTGAGTAAAAGAAGCCAGAGTATTTCACACAAATATAAGATTCGAATAAATTTTTATTTATTTATAATTATTTCACAATTTAATTGGAATCTATCGTTTCTTGTCATATCGATATCTATTATTCTTTTTTCCTTAAAGATCCTAAATTTCCCATTATGTGTCTCCATATCCAATCATTTCTATATGGAAAATATTCAGGAGTAACATATAAATTTCCAAATGCAAAAATTGCACTCTTTAAATTCTGTAGAAATCAAAAATATAAAATTTAAGGGGTAAAGTTCATCATGATATTTATAAGAGTTGTATCCTGAAATAATTTTAATTTATTCTGAAAAAAAAGAAGTGTTTATGAGTCAAGAAATTCCTCCATTTTAATATTTCAAAAAATAATTTTAAATATATTTAAATTTTATTAATACATTTAAAGGTCAGAGAGTGGAGCGCACGAACAAAGAGCAGGTTTCTATTGGTGATGTTGCAAATGATGTTAATATGATTACTGCTGCACATATTGAGTTTGACTCATCTAGTCGCTGTGGTTGGCCGTTCTGTTGGAACACACTGGCACTTTTAGCTGATGTCAACACTGTACTTGTCTCAACTGCAACTAAAAAAGAAATGGGTAAGTAAAATATTATAAAAAAAGATATATTTACCTTGCCATATTTATTAATTTTGGCACCCATATACAATATGACCTTCAAATGTATTAATGATTACCATGAGTTTGAGTTATTATATATTAGAGATCACATTCTATTATTATTCTCTAATTTTAATTTCTCTATAATCTAATCTAATCTAATATTTAAATTTTTCAGGGAATTATCTAAAAAATCTCAATTCGTTTTACAAAAGAGTCAATGATTTTCATTCGTTTCCTTCGAGGATTATATAAAATAGAAATAATTTTCCATCAATCTTTACATTTTTTTACAATTCTTTTCATTTTATGAAAAGCCTTACGTATTCCTTCCTTGAATCTTTAGTTTTATGAACTAATAAGTTATCAACAAACAGGATGATCTATTAGTCAATAAGCTTATCTCTGAGTTATTATAAAGATCCTATGTATTAAACAGTCTTTATTGAGCAACGTGAATAACTTAAGTCTAGTGGCCACTATTTTCACTTATATCACCTTGAATAGCATTAGTTTTCACAATAATAGCCTTGTCATATACTTCTATATTACTCTACCTATTGTACTAAAACCTCGATATAAAGGTATTGAATGTAAATACAGCTTCATTAACATGTGCGAACTAAATACTATACTCTTATGCACTCTGCATTTAATTGAATTTATAATTTAAATTATCTTTTTAAATCGAGCATTAAAGAAAATCACCAAATTATTGACTTGTAAGACTTCCCATTATTTTTATATTTGATGAATTTTGATAAAGAAGAAATATGATGCTCAGGAAATTAGCAATAATACATAACAGGCCTTTAGTGAGCGAGTAAGGAGCACAGTATTTGAGAGCCTTATCAATTATAAGATAATTAAAATGATGCAGCTAAAATTAAATGGTCTTTTAGGTTTAAAATTCTATAAATCTTTCAATTCAATGCTAATTGTATATGAGACTTAAAATCTGCGGGAGATTTATGGAACAACTTTGCTAAAGACGTGTAATTCAGAAAAAGTTTGAGTTGATTATTATATTCATCGCATCCACAACGAAATTTAATCATTAAATTCTTACATAAACCCTATTGAATACTATTGAATATGCACTAATTGTCATTATTGATTCATAAAAAATACTGAAGGGGTTTTGGGGTTTTGATTGCTCATCAACTATCTTTAAGTGTTACCTCGGTCATTCTGCATTTAAGATTGAACTAATTCTTGATTTTATTCCTGAGTTGTTAAATTATTAGAGTTTTCATCTAAATTTAGTTAGCTCAACATTTTGTCAATACTTGCTGTTCTTTATTTCTCTCTAGCTTAATTTTTGTTTTATCCAGTTTAATGATTTTAGTCAACCATTATGAAATTTCAATTATTTAATTATTTAGTCTATGTCTAAATTTGACATTTCATAAAATTGAAGGATAAAAAAATACAAAATAAAAATACATTATAATTAAGTTACAATAAATAATGACAATTATCGAAAATTCCAATTATCTATTAATTATTAAAAAATCCTAAGAATAAATTTTGTAAAAAATAATTCAGCGCTGCTGTCTTTAATTACATTTTAAAATAATTATTTTATTTCAAATAACAATTTGTTCGTGTATTTTCTTATTCTCAATATATTAAAAACTTGTTTATTAAATATATTCTTAAAAATATTTATTTATTATCATTCTTAAAGTCATTAAATATCTAATAGATATATCATCATTAGTATTATGATGATAAACTCCTACTATTTTAAGGTTTATCATCTGAAAAATATGGTCGTCTTCCAGTATTTATATATTCTAAAATAATTGAATACGATTAAATTTTACATATCAAGTGTGAATTTTTATTATTAAAAATTATTATCGGCAATAAATTATAAATTAGGCTTAAAATATTTATATATAGAGGAGTAATAAAATTTATCAAAATTGAAGAAAAATATTATTCTATTAATTCTATTTATCGTGAAACTTACCCAAAAAATATTATACTTAACATAGTATCGTTTACTTTGATAATTATTTATAATAATTACTTTCAAATATATTTCTTTTTATAAATAAACATTTATATAATAATATTGTAAAATAAAAATTCATTAAATTTTATAAAATAAAGAAAAATGAAAATTATGAAAGTTATCTCATATAATTTACAGGAATTTAAAAGATATTACAATATTTATTATAGTTATTTATAAGCATAAATTTCATATCAACTTTTTGTAGCTTAATTTATAAATAATTTTAATAGTATGTAAAATTATTGATAATGTAATTTTTTTTCATTCAAATACTCAATCCTTAACCTTTATAAACATTTAAACTTGAAATTTTTATAAGTATAATAGGATTACAAATATATTTTTAATAAAAACTCATAAAGTTAAATTATAAGTATGTGAGTATAATTCTTATTATTAGTATTAAGTCCTATAAGGAAATGTATATAATCCAAATGATTTTTTATTCATGCCCATATCAAAATTTATTAGTTAATATATTGATATGGAACACTAATCTAAAGCTATTTGGAAGTGAAGATAAACTTGACTAGGGAAGTAAAGATAAATTCGAAAAATAATAGCTCAAGAGACACTTTTGCATAGGAATCAATTTAGATTTAAATCTTAGATCTTATAATTAATATTAATGTATTTGCCCACAGCCAAGCGCTATTTTTTATAAATATATTCTTTCACAAATTCCACAGATCTAGTTTAATACAATAAAATATTATTTTCTTTTTATTTGGCTTAACTAAATCATATTAGAATTAGTAGCAGTTATAAATTAGAAGTTTGAAAATTATATTACATTTCTCAAAAATTTCATTTTGAATGTTTTTTATTAATAATTATAAAAGCGTAAAAAAAATTATAAATTTAAAAAGTTAATTAATTGTCTAATTGAGCAGCGAACTTTCCTCCCTAAAATTCATATAAAATGATCTTTTTAATGAAAAAGGATAGTTTTATCTAACACAAACATTAATATAACATTTGAAGGTATTAATATTTCGAAAAACTTAGATATATCAATTTTGGGTTATTTAAAATATGCTATTAGTTATTTTATACAAAATAAAGTAATTAATTAATAAAAGATATTACAAATAATTGCTAAAAATTTATGTCGGCACATTTCAAAATTTAAGTTTTGGTTAAACAAAGTTAGGAGACAGTCTTTAAATTTAAAAACAATTTTACTAATAAAGTGGCTTCATAAAAGAAAGATCTTAAATAAATATTATTTTGACTTAGAATCTTAAAGGAATACTACTTAATATAGTAAAGTGTTTGATCTAATAAAAAGTTATGGAAAAATTATAAACTGTATGGGTGAAATTTTGGAATTTAATTGTTATATCAATTTTTATCATTATAAATACTATATTTTAAGAAGATGAGAATATTATGAAATTAAAACATTAAATTAACTACTACGATAATGAAAGTTATACATCACATTATTATTGATTCTATTAAATCTAAATAATCGCTCAATATTAGATTAATAGTAGATGACCTTATACTATTTTTCAATTTGACTTTAATGATAAGTTAGGAGCTATTAATTATATAATTTTGTTTCATGATTATAAATTAATTAAAAAAAATATAAATAACTTAATTTTAAGAATTTTAATTTAAATAATCTAATTTTTAAATAAGAATTCTTATTTTCAGGTAATTATTTCAATTATCAATTTTAATAGTAGTTTATTTTATATTGTATCTTTAATTTATATTTATATTTATATTCAATACCATTAAAACCCCAAAAATCCTAAAAATTAAATGTTTTAGTGATTTTATTTTTAAGGTATACTTGGAGTCTTAGTGGAGTTATTAGATAATTTAGCCAAATTTGCGAATGAGAAAAGAATTAGCAAAATTTAGGATTATTTTTGATTAGAAATATTATATTTGCTTGTTGGATTTAGACATGGTGCAAGAATTAATGTAGACTAAGTCAAACCAGTGCCAAATTTTTATCAATAGCAAGGCATTTATACATGAGTACCACTACTATAGTTTTCACTGCTCGCTTGCTGTTAAGCATTTTAGTTCTGTACTGGAAAACATCCAGCAAGAAAATTAAAGTTCTCTCAGATCATCATTGATCAACACTGTGATTGGTGGACATTGAAATATTGGCCCACTTCATCGTGATTAGAGAGCAGTATTATAGGAATACATTTGATTTGGAAAAATGAATTAAATTTAAATTTACAAATATTTAAAATCGTGGCAGTTAACTTTCTGGAAACCTAGACAATATGATACTTGTTCGATATATAATTCAATATTAGCACAAATTTACTATAGGCGATACCCCTTTATCGCATTCCTGAAGCGAGATAACTCAACTTTAATTTTTAGTGATTCGTTTAGTTAATTTTAATGCCAGAATTAAAGTCGAGTCAACTCGCTCCAGGGATACGATAGAGGGGTACCGCCAATAGTAAAGTTGTGCTAATATTGAATTCCAAATCGATCAAGTACCATATTGTCTAGGTTTCCAGAAAGTTAACTGCCACGATTTTAAATATTTGTAAATTTAAATTTAATTAATTTTTCCTAATCAAATTTATTCCTACAATAATGATTGATCGCAAGGATCTTCATATGCCTACTCTTATTAGATTATAGCCAATATTTACATTAGAAATAGTATTATTTTCAAGACTAACAATGTCAATAGATTGAAAAGAGCGATTAATTATCCAGTACCATTTCATTGTAAAATTTTAATCTATAATTATGTTTAAAAAAATGTCGTGAGCTATTACTAATAACATCAAATTTATACACAATGAAAAAGTAGTATTTAATCTCAACAATTTAAACAATTCATGTTATAAATAATGTGACAAGATAGAAGTTTATGACTAAATAATGAAGGTTGTTGCCCATTAAATTTTAGCAGGTATTAACAAGGATTTAGGCTTAAAAAGTTATCCTCACTTTATAAAGTTCATAGAATTTTTACACAAGCAAATATAAAAGTACAGAAAGTATTAGATCATTCTTTTTGTCTGTTGTTAACCTCTCAGTTCATAAGACCAATGAGTCTAAGAAAGCTAATGGAGAGTTAAAAAATAACTGCTGTATTTAATTTTCTTTTAGTTCAAAATTTACAGTAATCAAGTGCTATTTGAGTTAAATCAAGACTTAATACATGAAACTGCTGTTGTATCATCCAATGAATGAATTGCCAGTATATATATTTCTTGATGCAAAAGCAGCTGCAAGAGAATGAGTAAAATAAACAACAACTTTTGCAAGTGAAGGAAGAAGGAATGTTTGTTTAAAAGTTTGATTTTGATATTTAAATAGACTCCCATATTATGAACTTTTATAAGGATTAATGCTTTATTTCTTCACATCTTAAAATAACTTGATATTGCCCTTGATTAAAGTCATCGCACCTGTACACGAATCTATTCTTATTTATTAAGCATTTAGACATATAATTCAAGCTTACTTGAAAGATAAGAATGCTTCTAAATCTCTACAAACCAAGTCTCGATTATTAGTACTCCTTTTTTCTTTAAATCATCAGGAGAAATTGAGCCTACAATAGCTTTTTTCTATGATCTAACTGAGATAACTCTCTATCTTTAAGTGACATTACACCAAAGAATGAACATTTGGAAGCTTTTTAAAATCTGTTTCTTGATAGGAGGGTAGCTATCAATTTTCCATTTTCATCGAATCTTTGAAGATTAGTGACAGAAATATCTGAGCAAATTGGTAATAAATCAACAAAAGTTCTCCTATCTTCAAACAAATGGCTATTCAAATTAATATTTTTTAACATGTATTGTTTGAAGTTGTATATCGACAAGAGTATTAATTTTTTAAATGTTTTATGTTTAGCATGGTGATTGGTCGTTAAAAATATTCCTTGCTTTTAAGTCTTGATATCATCTTTTTTGGTATTGACGTCAATTACTCACCGATGACGTCAATTACTCACCACCGACGTCAATCGCTCACAATGACGTCAATTACTCACCACTATCTATTAATTGTAAAATTTTGCATAGCACAGTTAAATTTCGAATCACAAAGAGCCAGGTCATTTAAAGTTTTTGGCTTCCTCTTGTTGAAGCTCCAGCCCAGTTTTTACATTTTTTTATTTGTCAGGTATCACTAGAATTCCCACTCGATTAAGGCTTATTTCAACTTGGTATGTAACATTGTTCTTTATTGGCTAGTAGCCAATCTTAAGTCTATTATTATTCCCTTTAGATTTAAGGTCAGTTCCATTTGAATTTTTAGATTACTTTGACAGCAACAGCCAGACGGAAAGAGAAAGACTGCAAGAGGCTGCTGGAGCAAAAGGTTTATCTGGCCTGATTCTTAGTGAAAAGAATTTTCAAAAAGCCGGGTCCAAATACTACCATCCCTATTAGAGTCACTGGGGTTGAACTACTTTTTCGATACTTAATCAAAATCATTAATACCTGGAATAAAGTTGGTTGCAAGCTCCTTGTGAAGGTTCGGAGGATGTGATAATTGAAGCATCAAATTAATAATATGATGAATGAAGTTATACATATCCTTCCTAATGTAAATAGTCAATAAAGGTTGCGTCTATTACATCAGCACATTCAATAATATGCTTGACTTTGCAGTTGAAATAAGATAACTACAACCAAAGGCTCAATTTAAACAAAAGATTTTCAAGGAGTCATTATGATAACTTAAGAAATTTGTTCATTAATTGCCATCGCTTGCTTAAATCATTCCCTTAACAACCTAAAAATTAGTTCTCATCAATGTTAATTATGAAAAGATATAGAAAACACAAATAG
Organism: Oxytricha trifallax; assembly: GCA_000711775.1. Classification (NCBI taxonomy): domain Eukaryota; phylum Ciliophora; class Spirotrichea; order Sporadotrichida; family Oxytrichidae; genus Oxytricha; species Oxytricha trifallax. The sequence goes on from ARYC01013153.1 coordinate 9,917, forward strand.
TGATTTGGTACTAGTTCAACTAAGAACCTAGAAAAGTAATTACTCATACTTTAAAATTGGAAACTATAAAATAGAATTCTCTTGAAACGGAAACTAATAGATTTTTATATCTTCTTAATACACGTATTTGACATAGTCAGAAGAAAGGTGATGTGAATAAAGGCCTTGCAACTAACTCCATTCCAGATTTAAATGATTTCGATTTAGTATCGAAAAAGTGGCTCTATCCTGATAGGAATAGCAGGCTTTAAACCCTGCTTCTGCGCTATTCAAAATTTTACCATTAATAAATAGTGGTGAGTAATTGACGTCACTGCGAGCGATTGACGTCATCGGTGAGGAATTGACATCAATACCCATTCTTTTTAGCCTTAAACTACTTCATTACTGTACTTATAGGCTCCATCATTGTTTCATAAGTTGTTTTTGAACTTTAGATAAAAAATATGTATATAAAGAGTTCTGAACCTTATAATTAAAAAATTTATTATTTATAATGAGCATCTAATAGAAGATTTTCCTATAAAAGATAGGCGTAAAATATTGGCAGAAGCTATTTGAAAACTTTAGAGATTGATTTTCATTTATATAAATGTATTCCATTAAATTAGAAATAATTTTTTTTTTATTTAACTAGTATTCGTACTAAATATATTTGATTTATTTTAACTGGTACCAATTAAATTACTTGATAATGATGGTATTAATATTTTAATTACTACGTTATCAATTACTGATGTTTTAAATGTTTTTGCCAGATAATGTTAAATTGAGCATTAAATTAGATTTCTTTTGCTTAAATTTTTAGAATCAGTTTTTCAAGAACTCTATTTCTCTATAAAGCTATAAATCCCGTCGAGATATCTGGAGTATTTACTTATTAAAGCTTGTCTACGTTTTCTTACCTATGACAAGACACATTGTTTTAACATCTCTCATATTATTTATAATATACATTTGAAAAGAGAGTGAAATTTAATAAGCCCTATCAGCAGAGTATTTTACAAATCTTATCAGGATTCAGCCAATCTTCTCGTTTTGTCAATTTCTGAGAGTTCTTTTTTTTAGTTAAACACATTTATAGTCTTCACGACAAAGCTTTCTAGTACTCAGCAAGAAAATCCTTCAAGATTTTCATCATCATGGTTTGCTGAACAGGAGAGATAAAGTATCCCTTTTCAATTTTGAAACTGCTGAAGATAACTATTAAATCTGTCGAAGGTTAAATCCTCTTCATAGATCAGAAAATTTTAATAGAGCTCCATAAAGTCTTTTTTTCTGGAAAAAATTACAGATTTTGAAATAAATTAAAAGATTTGAGTAATATTTATGATTAGTTGTTTTTAATTCTTAGGAGATTTATTCGTTGTTTTTTTTTTAAAATTCGTTAATTTAAGGCACTGTTTATATTTATAATAATTTAGTTTGCTAGAAAAAAAATTTAAATTTCGTAAATTAATTGGAAATTTTTTTGTGTTTACTATTTCATTTAAATTATGAATGCTAACACTTGTAAGAATTTCTAATGATTATTATATAGAATAGTAATGAGTTATATTACTTGTTAAGTTTGACATATTTAAAATTATAAATGAACTTACAATAAATTGAGCCCACATTTCCCATTGGAGTATGTAAAATTATAATTGGATATTTAATTTTTCATTATTAAACTTAGTAAAAACATATACAGGTGAGAAGCAGTTTTATGGTACTATGGATGCCTATTGCTGCCTATTTTTAATAAGGAGGGTACTGCTCTTATGGGAAAGACCTATGTAATTATCTAATATTTAAAGGCAAGAGATGCTGAGATTGAATTATTCAGGGGGAGATTCAGCTCTTTCAAATTTAGCTCTTTTGCCATCCAATCAAAAACCCCAAAACCCTTTCAGTAGTTTGATTGAGTTTTTGATTGATAAAAGTAGACTATTAGTGCATACTTTATTAGGGTTTTAATAGCGTTTATGTAGGGGTTTAATGTTTAAATATTAGTAATTTAAGTGAGTATAACAAGCGAATTTTTAAAATATTTCACACAGACATAAGCTTAGAGTCATGTGGCAGTTCTCTGAATTTTATCTTTCTAAGAAGATGTTTAATTGTTTCTATTGTCTGTTAATTCTCTTAGCTTGGCTTGATAATAGTTGAGTATGCAAGTTCTCTGAGACCCCTATTTATTTTATTTTTATCGAGAAATTGTTTGATTCTCTGCTTAGAATCTCTCTCACCGCTGCAGCTTAAGTAATCGTTTCTTGGCATGTCGCTTTCTATTATTATTACTGCTAGAGCCCAGATATCCCATTAAGTGTCTCCATCACTCCAATCCTCTATCTCTGGGAAATATCCAGGAGTGCCGTATACATTTCCTTATGCAGAGGCTTGCAATCTTTGAGCTCTGTTGAAGTCTATAATATAAATTCTAAGAGGTTGAAAGTTCAACATGATATTCTCTGGCTTTAAGTCTCTATAAATATAACCTAGCTTGTGAAGCTCTTCAATCCCCTCAACTATCTGCTATACTATCTAGCCAATGTATCTCTGACATCTATTGTCAGATAAGAATTCTCTGTAAGTCATTTCAAGTAATGGAAGCCTGAAGGTTACATGATCTTTACCAAGTAAAAAAGCATCAAGCTATATGATATGCCTGCACTCATTTAACTTTGCCTTTTAAAGAGCATAATACTCATTTGCAAATTCCATTTTGAACTTGTCATCAGCAAGGAAGTAATTGAATGGATATATCTTGTAAGCATATTAGTCATCAGTAATGACTGTCTTCTCTATTTTATCTTCAAGAGTGAGGTAGCTTTCTAGGCAAGAATCTAAGTCAATAGTTTTTAATATAGGAATCTTCATTTGCCTCTATTTTAACCATGATTTTATTGATCTCAGAGA
>ARYC01013154.1:0-12143 GCA_000711775.1 Oxytricha trifallax
GCAAGAACACATAGCGCAGACTCAATTAGCCAGAAACGGAGGAGTACTGGTATTGAGCAATGAGAAATATTTTCTAAAACCATAAAAACGCTGAGGAAGTTTATCGCATGGACAATTATGTATGGGAAAGGATTTCCATTCAATATCTTTACAGTGAATATCCCCATATTTAACTATAAAGTTGAAAAACTTCAAAACATATTCATCATAAAAACAAAATTTTCAAATAGCGAATATTAGTTATGAGAGATTTGAACTTTTTATTAAAAAATTTGGTCAAAGATTTTTGAAAGAAAGCATAATTTTATCCATTCTAATAGAAGTGGAAACTCATCAAAGATTTTTGAAAGAAGGCATAATTATATCCATTCTAATATTAATTTAAGGAAAAAAAAAACATCAAATTATATGATTATGATTTAAAACTATCAGACAAGAAAGCGTGTTAGGAATTTCGGACATCAGAAAGTAGTGCTAGAAGATATCCGTAGAAGAAGGTAAAGAGTAAGCACCGACAGATTAAGACAAGCCAATTTAAAACTGCTTCAACGATAGATTGACAAAACACCACAAAAGATAAGAATTGGCTCCAATAATCGCCTGAATGGGAGGTCTAAAACAAAATTGGAAATTTTAGCAATTTATTCCAAGATACTAAACTTTCGTGAAGAGTTGCCATTAAAAACATGGAACACAGCTAGATTGAAATGATCTAAAAGGATTTTTCTAACTAGTAAAACGCTTACCAAGAATAAAAAAACAGTCTAAGCCTATAAAGGATTAAAAATAAACAACGAGAGGACAGAGTTAGGCGAGTAGTCAAATGGGAAATTATGGAGGTCTACTCCAATTTATTCAAAGACAACAGATTGAAAAGTTAGGGAACTAGGATAAATCTAATGTGAATATGCTGAATGAATTAGAGAAATTACATACATTTTACAATATATGAGTAAATAATAAAAAATATAAAAATATATCTCATATACAAAAACTAATTTAATATATTATTTTGATTGCTAAATACGCTAATAAATCTATAATTTAAAAAAATGAAGTATTTTTAAATAAAAGTATAGAAAATAAATATTTTAAAGTTTAAACTATTTAAAACTTGTTGAACAACCAATAATAATATGATAAATATATTTTTTTATTGCTAAGTTCTGCTTAATTCCAGGAAACCAGAGGAAGAAATAATGGAAAATAAGATTGTAAGAAGTGGTAGAAGTGTAATTCACAGATTAGAACTCAAAAATCAGATTCTCTCACTGTTGGTTATTGATGAGCAAGGAATAAAATTAAGTGAGAAATACGTAGGATCCATGAACTGGAAATAAGTGAATGGCAGATACTGGAGAAACTCAGATGACGAATCCAACATAATCATTCCAGAAAGTTGCCAAAGCAGCATGAAAAACTGCAAAAACTGGATAATCATGAGAATAGAAAGAGACTCCAGAGAACTGGAGATTTACGACACAATAAGATAGATCGGCAATATAGCGGTGTTCCAGAAATAGATTGAGTAGTTCAATAGTCTAGTTAAAGTTACTGTAAGAGAATAATACTAGACTACGAGGTTAGTCAGTAAAATGGACATGAAAAAATGACAAGACCAGTTGATTGAGGAGTAATTGCAATTATTATCGGAATTACTTAACCCTAGAATTGAAAGTAGTACCAGTCTTTCAAATCTTCTCAAACGATTTGCTAAATATGTAGAGATACTATATGATGTGTAGCCAAGAGGTGGGGTTCACATAATTGGAGATCATAAGATTAGGACACTTAGTGTGATGAAGAAGCAAATATTAACATTAAGAAAAACAATTCTAAATTGTGAAAACAAGCAGATAAAGAGATGGACACTGAGCTAATCAATATCGTACTCCGTCAAGAATGTTTTGTTTGGAATAGGTAGTGAAAAGGAATAAATGGTAGGCTAAACTGGAAAGGCAATTCAATAAGGATGTAGATAAAGTCTGGAGAGATAGACGATGAATTATTGGTGGTAAAACTATACCTATTTTAGCGATGACTCAGTTCAACAAAGATAGAGAGAAATCCAACAAATCCGAAGTAAAAATAACGAAGGAGCTATTGAATCAACAAACAGATACAGCCTAGAAGAAGTAAACCATGGAAGGCATGATTTAGGCCAAACATCATAGTAAAAAGATGAAGAAGAAAGCAAAGAATTGAACTTAGAATCACAGAGAGGGATGCTACACTCGACACAGCACTCAAATTTCATTGATTATATTCCTCATATATATTTAATACATTTTTAATTTACCTCAGTTATTAATTAATACTGCTGCATATAAAAATAAAAAGTAATTCAAATTCAAATACGTTCGCTTAGATATTTTCAACAAGAACTAAAATAATAAACAAAAACTACTGCGATTTTTATCACTTATAGGAGAAGGAGGGAATATTTAGTATTTGAAACTCAAATTTTGTAGATATTTAACTCTTACAATATTATATAATGATAAAAAATTCAAAAATATTTACAGATAAAAAAACTATAAACATAAAATAATGATATTGTGAATATAAATTCTTTATAATTTTATTAATTTTATATTGGCAGAATAAATAATAATATTACTGTAGAATTAAAACCAAACTTGGGATTTATAATTTAATGTGAATTGATAAATAGGGTTCTTCTAGGTTTGGAGAGCTTTATATATAATTAAAGCATTTAATTAAGACTTTTTATGTTTATAATTATACCTGAGTGATATCTATTAAATGTAATTTTATTTAATTCCTTCAAGAGATTAATGTTTAAACGATCAATGAACTATAGTTAAACAATTAACATATATAATAGAGCTTTTGATAATTTTGTGAGCATATTACAGTTTATAAAATACTCATGTCGCTGCTCAGAAAATCTTAAGCATAATAATGCCTAAAAGTCTCTCTTTTTAATTGAATTTGATTGTAAAATATTGACTAAAACGATAAAGATAGAAATAACTAAGAAAACTCTAACTACAATAGATATTAAGCTTGATATTATATTTATGTTATATTTGCTTAATTTAATATCTTGTTTCGTGAAGAAAAAAAAAGATAATCTTATCGTAATATGCCATGTATTATGATATGCAATTATATATTCAATTAGAATCGGAGTATAAATTCAATTTGAATTTAATGTTTCATGTTTAATCTTTCAATTAAGTTTTAAGTTTAAGTTCAATCAAAGACTTTTATAATTAATATAAATTAATTACTACAAAAATTACACCTCTATGAAATGTGTGGATGTTCTAATGATCTGCTTAAAATTTAAAGTTTACTAGATAAATAAGAATATTATAATCTTTATTTTTCATTTAATTTGATTAATTGTTAATCGTTAATTAAATCTCTAAAAAGTAAGTAAATATTTAATTACAATAGTTATTCAGTCATTTAATTAGGATTTTAGAAATATACTTATTTGGGAAAAGTTAATAGCTCTACTTGAATCAATTTCATGATTATTTTTTAAAAAAAGCTATTATAAGTGATGGAAGTACTTTAAATATTTTTATTTTATCAATTAAACTATTAAAATGAAAATTTTAAAGTAAAATCACACTTAATTTATGAAACTACTTGGAACATGAAACACATGATTCAATCTTTCATAAGCGAAACTTAAACTCTTAGAGCTAGTACAAAGTACCTCAAAGCTCTTGCAATAAAGCATATAATATCGGCAGTATCCTCGTTGCATGACCTTAGTTCTTGGCAACTTTAATTTTGAGACCCTTAATGTCATTATCCAGCTGACTGACACGTAAGTTGTCAGGCTAGTACCAAATACAGCAGTGATCACTCAACAGTCGGTTTAAGCTTAACTTAACCTCAGCTATTTTATCCCTGAACTTCTGGCAGCATTAACTACAGGATATGTCAAAGAATTCAGACTTAACTTCTAAAAATTCGACTTAGTTAGAAACTTCGTAATAGACTATGTTTTAGCCATACTTGTCATCGCCTACTCCCCTAATGATATTACTATGAGAGACTTAGACTAACATTTATTTACTAAGATTATATTTTAACCATTTACTAATAAAGGAATAAGGGATCCAGATGCGATCTATACAATTGTCTCAGCAGGGATCATCAAACTTTTCAAAGATTTTGACACCTACAAAATGGTTATCAAGAAAGCAGAAAGAGCCTTCAACCAGACCTTCAAAAACTTGTCCCTATTAACTAACCAGATTAAGGAATCACCAAAATCATTACCAAATAAGCAGAGGTTATTAAGGAATCATGTCTTAATAAGATTTCTTAACTTGAAGATATTAATTATGCACTACTTATTAAATATTAAAAAATTTGACTTCAAATGTATGAACAAACTAGACAAACACTAAATTACCTAAAACTAAACAATATCTAAATACTCTTGGACCTTAACCTCTGACTTATTTAACTAACATTATTAAATTAACATTTAGTTTTCGAGGATGTGGTTAGAGACATTCATGACATATAATAGGAAAAGCTTATTTGTCATAGGCAAGTATATGCTTTGAGAAACCTCTTAGCTATAATAATATTATATTAATGATATACTTAAAAATTCAAAATTTATTTACTATAATTTAACAAAAAATAAGTCCTTTAAGGTTCCTTCTTATGATGGTGAAGGAATTATTTCATGTAATAATTTTAGTATTAATATAATTTTAAATAAACATCAACTTAAATTCCTCCATCTTCATTATTTTTATATATAATATTGCAATTTTAGATACTTATTCTTATTTAATGTTTTGATTCATGAGCCAATTGTAAATATCCTGATTGCCTTTCATTTGTATTGAACAAGTTAATATACTGATCAGATTATAATACTAAATAATTAGGCAAGTAAAATTTATTTATTATAAAGAAAATCTAATGAAAATGGTTTGTATACCTTCACATAGGAGGAATTATTGGATGAATACAAGCAATATTTTGCTTTATTATTAGATTACTTAATAATTATTTAAAGATTATTCTAGGAGCTAGGAGTCAGGCAAACAGATTTCGGAGCCAGAAGTCTGGCAGATCACATTATATTTCTCATATTTATATGTCCAAGTAAGCTTATTTACTAAATTCTTCTTTAAATCATAAATTTTCATAATTTAAATTTATAGAAACCATATAAAAATTATGGTTATACGGTGCATTTATTATACCTCTTAAGAGAAATTAAGTTTCCTTATTGTATGTCATGATTACTATAAACTCTCTAAAAATCCTTAGGGTCTATAAACACCCACCAGGTATTGGCACACTAGAACCTGGAATGGCTGGTATAGTCCATATGACCTATAAGAGAGAAAGAAAGACATGGGACGAAGTCAAGAAATGGTACCTACCTCATTCTACTGTACAAAAAAACTAAAGCTTACATCCCCTAATTCTCCCATTCATTTGGGTTACGGAAGTCCTCTAGACCGCTATTCTTCAAATTGAATAGCCTCAGTTTCTAATCAATAAGTCCCTACCTTTAAAATATGAAATGCTGCAAGTCAAAGAAATACTTACAAATATGATGTACTTAACACAATAGCTTGTATGCTAAAAGTTTTACTCTATATTCTAAGAATAAAGACAACAACCAAATGAAATTCCAATAGACCTTAAACTATTCCAACAACTAATAGCTTAATTTGCTAATGCTGAATGTAAGATTAACTGCAAACAAGATTTATCAGTCCGTTCCGAAGAATGTGGCATAATAGACACAGAACTAGATATTAAACAAGCACAATGATATTAGACCAAAATGACAAACTCAACCATTAACCGATTATTAGATTATTTTTATTGCTCTATAAAAGGACTTGATCTTTAACATTAAATGTATATTCATAGGACCTTGAGTCCTAAATGTGTGATTATTATTATTATTATTATTATTATTATTATTATTATTATTATTATTATTAAATATGAATGAATAAAGTAAATTATATTTGTGTCTTACAAAAGTTCATCACAAGAGTTAAATTACAAGTTCTTTTAATTTCAAAGATTGCCAAATTTCCCGTTTTAAAATGACAGTTTATCATCAGAAGATGCTCATATCACTGTGTTGAAGATATTAGAATGATATTTTTATGATTACCAAGTATTATTCATGAATTATTATACTATTTTGATTGTTTTTGTAGATAAATTCTAGTAAAATAATTATCAACTAACAGCATTTCGCACAAGTTTGGGATGATACTGAATCTGATTCGTGATAATAGTAAAAATTTATAACAAAATAAATGAGGTTTATATAAATACGTAATTTTCTTCAATAAAAGACATTTTATTGTGGTGATTAATAGCTGTCTTATATTTTTATAATAATTAAACATAATAATAAAATAAAAATTTATTGATAAAATGTAAATTTTAATCTATATTTAATATAAACAAAAATTACTCAAACAATCATTACCTGCCAAGTACCAATTAGTATAATAAATTAATAAAAAATTGCTTAAAAATAATAATTAATAAAAATACTTTAAGTTATTAGTTTTAATCTTAAATCTCACAAATTATTTCTTAAAAATTAGAATGATTCAAATAATAGTAAATTCTAATTTAATCATTGGTTTTTGTGTATATAAATATGTTTATTAATTTAAAAAAAATAATTAATAATAAAATAGATATGATTTAACTAAGATTCTAAGTATCTAAGCCAAAAAAGTGATAATTATGATATATAAGAAGTATTATTGTATGTTGGAGTAAAAAGAAAATGGTTAAGGTTTGAAATCAGAGTGATTTCAAGGAATTCTAAAGAGTGGATTTATCTTTTGTAATTTTAAACGAATATTCGATGTCCGTTAGTGATTATAAGAGTATTAACAGAATCGTTAATAATTATGTTCATAAATCTTAATGTAAAAATGAAAGCACTGAATTAAGGTTTTAGTAGTGATCTCTGGGTGATGTAGAGATTTCTTAAAAAGAGGATTTATCTTTTGTAAACCTAAGTCGAATTATTTATATCTCTTAATGGTTTAACAAGATTCTATGTGTATAAAGTTAATAATTCTTAATTATGATATATTAGATGTAGTGTTAAATGTATGTCAATAGAAAAGTGTTTAGGATTCCACTTTGGGTGATTTTTAATTTATTAAAAGTGGATTTATCTGTTTTATCTTTTTATTTTTTTTACTTGTCTCTTTTTCCACTAAACCTTGCTTATAGCTTTCTCGATTACCAATATCTATATATTTAGACATTACTTAAATAATTTTTATACTAGCAATCCTTATCCCAAGATTTTCTTTGAGCCTTAAATGGCTATAGTTACCTCGTCTATAAGTTTTATATCTCTCCTGTACATGTTTTTACATTTAAGTTTATATGATTCCCATTCTATTCTGATAATTATACTTGGTCAAGTTTTGCAGCAGATAGACAGTATATATGTAGTACTCGTAACCTTGTAATTTATTTTATATGTTTTATTTATATACTAAAGTTTAGATAAAGTTAAGAATTATAACAGGGTACTATCTATGGAGTAATTTACTCTTCATTTGTAAAGAGTAACCTTTTCATTTGATAATAGCGTCTGGACACTTGCGAAGAGTTGTATGTGTATCTAAGAGACCCCACTTAAGCTGTCGTTGCCTTAATCATTCTAATAAGTCTAAGATATAATATATTGTTGAGATAAAATACTATAAACTGGTTGGTTAATCACGAGTATTAATTTCTGTACAGCGTTAAATAATAATATAATAATAATTGAGATAAAAAATATTGCAGATTCGATTAGAAGCTTTAGCCTTAATCTTCTAATTGAATAATGGCTTTATTATGGTATAATTTAATCGTTTCTTGGCATGTCGCTCTCTATTAATTATACTGCTAGAGCCCAGATATCTCATTAAGAGTCTCCCTATCTCCAATATTCTCTCTCTGGGAAATATCCAGTTGTGCTGTATAAATTTCCAAATACTAAGGCCTGCAGTCTTTGAAATTTATATATATGCATTCCTAAGGATTCAAGCATATTCTTAAAGTTTAAGTTATTTAAGTGGCTACACATATAATTATGATATGACTTTAAATTATAAATTATTAGATGTATAGAAATAAATTCTAAATTATATTTAGCCGACAATTCCAAGAAAATATAATAAAAATCTTGAATTTAATTATATTTAGTTAAATTAAGCTTTATAAACTATTGAATTTCCTAAGAGAGAAACTAAAATGATTTAAATATGTTTATTCTGTAGTAATAAAGGCAACAAAGAAACTTAAGGAAATCAAGTCTGATGTGTTTTCCCATAAATAAGATTAAGATTAAGCCGAAGCTTTGCAATAGTAATCCTAATATAAAACATCAAAGTCACACTAAATCATTGAGTTGAATAAGAAATAACAATGAGAAACTACTCTAAGAATGAAAGAGCTGTAGGAATTAAAGGATAAATTTAGGTAAACGTAAAACTGAAGGAAGTAATACAAGAAGCAGAAAAGAATAAGAAATTTTAAGATTTAAAGAGATTGTTAAAAGAGCAGAGAAGTGCTATAGTGATAGAGGAATATTCAAAGTTAACTAAAATGGGCTGAACAAAATACTTTGAATACAAAATAAGTATATGACTTACTTGATGATAGCAATAATATATAGAGAGATTTCAAGTTATTATATATATATATACATATGAATTAGAAAATTAAAATATATTAAAATTAAAGCAAGTATTGATTATTTAGGTTAGAAGTCAGAAAATTAATTAGAAAAGGCAAGCTTATGCTAGTGAGATGATATGTTTAGTAATTAAATACATTTGTTTATGGATTTTTAATTAATTCTTAAAAGGTAAAAAATAATTTTAAAGAAATTCTATACTTATGATAAGAGTAGCGATATATCTTAATGCACCAAAATCCTATAAATTTACTCAAAGGTGGTCTTAAATGATAAAATAAACAACTTTCTAGTTACCCACATCAATCTTAATGTCAATCTAAAAGATTTTTGAATTGGGTGAGAGGCAGTGAACTGGATTTTGATAGGGCACCATTTTCTATAATTATCACTTGTGCTTTGAAGGGAGGTTTCATTTATAATAAGCAAGAAGAAGAGAATCAATTGATAATCTTTCTCAGGACTGTAGAGCTAATAAATATCTGCTAGCAGCTTCTATCAATCAGGCACTACTTTAGCGGAAAGTATTATAAGACTACGAATATGAAGAAATAATCAGTACTCTGTGATATTATTATGGCTTGTATTGAGAATTTCATAATCTATTTAAATTAAGTGAATTAAATTAAAGTAAATTAAATTATTATAGTTTATTAATGAAATCTTTGGAGAAAAATAAGATTTTTATCTATGTAATAGAATATTTCAAAGTTTTAGGAATAAATTTTGATTTTTATTTATATAATAGAATATTAAAAAATTTTAGGAATAAATTGTCTTTTAATCAATACTTTTTTATTTAACAGAATTTCAATGTTAAAGATTAAATAAGTTACTAGTAATAATAAAAACCATTACTTAAAAGCAAATTATCAAGATATAGCTGATTTTTAATTGCTTAAAAGTGGATATTAATGTAATTTGGGAAAAGTCTTGGATAAATTAATAGGCTAAAATGATAGTTAAATAGACAAAAAGCCTACTCTTTATTTATAAAATGAAGTTAATAAATAAAAATAATACAAATTTCACATTAAAACTAAACATCTGAAAAGAGGAAATTATTTTTTCATTTTTAAATTAGCCTGTATTTACTGACCAATCATAACAATAATGAAATAAGGCATCATCTGACATTTATATTCATACTTAAATGTCAGAATCAACATTGAGAAAGAAATTGGAAGATAACATAAGCTAATGATAAGAAAGCCCATGAAAAGATTACTAGTAAACTTTTGGAAAAGTTAAGAAAAAATGAAAAGAAGTAAGTGGATAGTGAAATAAGATGACTTAAAATAATTCTTTGAATATTAAAAAATGCCATTGATATAATTAGCAACTACAATAGATTTAGGGAAATCTCAATGTTTATATATAGAAAAACATCTAAGGTACAAAGCCTATTCTCTTTTAATCCATTTAACAGATTTTCTAAGTCAATCGGAGCTAGCCGTCATGCCGACCTATAAAAACCACAATAATTCAGAGTAAGATATGTCTAAGGATATGAAAATGATTTGGAAATAATTAATTGTAAATACAATCATATATTTTACTAAACGCATAGCCATTAAAGAACATAAAGTCATTATATTTTTTATTTAGAAAACATATCCTTAATAAATTTATTTGTAGAAGAATAGATTTAAGATGTAAAAGAGCTTTGTAGAATCATAGTAAGGTATTGAATCAATAACTCATTTTATAATACTTTTAAAGTGCGACTCCTCTGTTTTCAAAATCTTATTAATTATAAGAGAATATAAAAATCAATTAAGTTTTAAAGCAACTTCAGAATTAAAATTCAAAACAACAAATGTGATAAAGTGTAATTGTAAATAGAATTTAACAAGAATATGTATGAATATAAAGAATGGACAGATAAAAACTGAAGCCCATTAAATTTAAATTGATAAACCATAATTTTTATTTGGATTTCTAAATATTTTAAATATTTAATGCCCTTATTATTGTTATTTTAAATAAATAAAAAGATAAATTTTTCATATTTAAAATATCACCCAAACAATAAAGTTGATTTAGTCAAACGGCATAGAATTGACATAAATTCTTCATCATTAATGGCCAGTTTCTTAATAGGTTTCTCATCGTGATTAAGTCATATACTCAAAATTATTGAAATTTTTTTAAAATCACCTTTGAAACTTATTTAACATAATGATTGATTATTTTTAGAAAATAATTAAATGATTGTTAAAGTCTTTTTTTCTATAACTATCTTTTTGATTTCTAAAAATTAAATCTATTCTTTTTATGAGAAATTAAGCTCGCTTTCATTCAATATAAAAAAATAATTTACGTTTATGTACATAGTTAACTTTAAAAATGTGAAATTGACATATACAATTATATCCTGGAAGTAATTGTCATATAAAAAAAGATTTTTAGTTTTTTTTCCACTCTTTTCAAGTTTTTTAACTATCGTTATCATAAAGAGGTTCCAAATCCAAATTTCCAAGATCTTAAAGATTTAACAAAATTTATTGCAATTTAGAATATTATTCTGTCATGTTAAAAAAAAACTCAATATTTGTCCAATATTTAGTTCAGAAGCCACTTTAAGGCACTTTATTTATTCCAATTGAAGATAATGTCTGTTTCTTTACGAGCTTTTATTTCTGAACCAACAGCAGCTAGAAGGTTGATGAAAATTAGAGACCTCCTCCTCACGCAAAAGTTTTGTTTTACCTGAGTAATTTTATTCATTTATAAGTACCAAAAAGTCAATGTTGGTCCTTCGTACTCTCTGATAAGCATTTTGATTAGGGGGGGGGGCACTTTTCCCTAAAAAATTTAGTGTTGACAAAAACAATTATGTAACATCAAACCTAAAGAAGTTTAGCATTTTATGATTAGCTATATCTTGTGACACAATTTGTGATTTAGCCTTTTCCTCGTTTCAAGTAAGTATGCATAAATTTTTATTTCTCTAACTAACTAATAAGAAAACTATCTTATTCCTTTCGTGAAAGTGGCTTAATTAATGTGAAGATATGAAATCTATGTAGATAAAAGAAAAGCAAGATCAAAAAGGTAACTCGCTTTCATAAATATAATTAATTATAATTTTATATGTGAAAATTTATACAAAACATGAAATAATCGCTTCCGATAAATAACTTTAATAAAATTATTTTAAAAAAGACTAAATTAAACTTTGCAATTAGTTTGATATTTAATTTAAGTAAAATCATTTTTGTTCTATAGATTAATTAATTTTAATAAAAAAATCCAAAATTAAGTTATATATATTTAATATTAATGACTAAAGAATTGAATTATAGCATAAATATAATAAATTTAGATATATTTGAAAATGGGTTGTATACAATCTTATTTTAACTAAAAATGAAAGATACAAAATGATACACCAATGTAAAATAATAATAATTCATACATATATCATATGAAAAAACCA
>ARYC01013156.1:0-14668 GCA_000711775.1 Oxytricha trifallax
TAACGATCAACTTATTAAAACGTTATAACACCTTTTAATAATTAATTAGAAATTATTACTACATTTAAGAAGGCGCAGGAAAATGGAAAATGATAATCTACCACCCAGAGGCAGAGGAGGAGAAAGCTAGCAAAATATTAGGAAGACAAAGGTCAAGATAGGAAAGATCACAATAACAGACATTGGAAAAATACTTTGAAAGTTAAAATTCTAATTCGCAAAATTCAATTTACCAAAACCTGAATGTTTAGTTATACCATAATCAATACAAAAATATAAACAAACTATCGGTCAAGATTAAGAATAGCCGACAGCTTGAACTTTTCTAACCAACAAGGGAAGCTGTAGAATGGGTAAAAATAAACTATAAAATTAAGGAAAAGTGGCGATCTAAGAGAAGGGAAGATTACATTAAAAAGAAGAGATAGATCAACGTGAAGACAAAAGAATTAAATATTTGCCTGCAGTATGTCAGAGGTCTGAATTCAAAACTTAAACAAGATTAATTGCTTAGTGAAATAGAAAACAAGAATCCAGACTACATAGGTTTGGTAGAAACCAGGTTTTAAAGAATAATTGGCAAAAAATAACAATAATATAGCGAGAAAAATTTTTATGGTCAAAATATATAATGTGGTAACACACATTACCTTTACTAGGGTTCAGTTGTATAGAATTATTTTACATAAAATAATGGGTTGAGATGGCTTTATTATTGTTAGGAAAATTATCATTTCTATAAAGCAAATGTTTTGGAACTTTGTCCTTGTCCCTAGCTTCTTTCATTACATGGTAGCCTAATAAGTGTGAGATTGTACAGATCTAGGCTTTAAGGACTGGGCTACAAAATGCAATACTTTGAGGGAGCCGAAATCAAGGACAAGCTCAGATAATGGTCAGCCTTAATTAAATATCTTTGTATGTTTCATTAGCATTTTTAATAAATATGACATACCATACATGTGGGTTCATACGATATTTTAATTTTTTTATGCAAATGAGATTAACTGGTAAGAAATGGAGGAGTATTGATGATGATTGCAAGTTGTAATGAAAACTGAAAAACCTTAAGACAATACTAAAAATAGACAATACTGAACCCAGGAGGTTTCCCTCTACACATATTTATAGCATATATTTTAAAGACTCGCTTATAATAATCACTTTAATTACTAATATTTAAACTATAAACCCCTAAATAAACCTTATTATAACCCTAATCAAGCATGCCTTAATAGTCTACTTTTATCAATCAAGATTTAATTTCATTGATTAAAAAGGGAAAACTTATTGCATTCGCAGATCACATATTGGTTAAAAAAATACATAAGAGACCCCAACAATTTAGAAGAGTCTCATCAACAGCTTCAGAGAAATAGAAAAAATGAAGCAAAGCAAAAAAAACAGTATTCTTGAGTGATGCAAAACCTTAGAAAGAGTTATAAATAGAAGGGGTTAACAAAGTAGAAGAAAAAAAGTATTATGATCCGACATTTGCTTGAATACTCAAAATTTCCTAAAAAATACAAGGAATAAAATAATAAAGAACTTTTACCAAAAGTTAACAAGCTCAAATAATCGAACTTGTATGTGACACTATAATGATGGGATAAATAAGATCATTTATTATTTATAAATACAACCCACTAGTGTCAACTCAGTTTATAAAAATAGAAGAGATAGAAAAGATGGAATTTCATTTTAAAGAAAACCGTTCAGGACAGTAAGAGACATTCCCAACAAATCCTAAGGAATGTAACACATGACCAAGAACGAGATGGATACAATGATGACGATAAGTTAGGGAAAAGCAATAATCAATAAAGGGATGAACCAATACTGCAATATTCATAAGGTGTTCGTGGACTAAAATCACATGAGAAATTGAAACATAATCAATACGGCAGAGGACCCAACAAGATTCTCAAAAATAATGAGAGAATAATCTACCTAAGCAGTCACAAATTGATAGAAATAATAGCAAACATGTTATGGTGAGACCAAAGGATAAGACAAATATAAAAACATGAATATTACCTACCAGTTAAAAAGCTATGCAGAGTGGCCTATGTCAAATAGAAGGAATAGAATTTCGACGAAAGAATTATTGAATTAATTCAACAAAATTGAACATATAATACGAGAAATTTTAAGAAGTATAAATTGTGAAGGAACCAGAAGAATCATAATTAAATAATAATTAATTGGAATTTTTACGGCATTAAAGAGGGACAATGAACTAATCAAATTTCATTAAAAGTTACAAAGAGGTGAATAAAGTACCAGGAAGAGGAAAACCAAGTAGATTTGAAAACTACCACAAGAATAGGAAATTCTGGGAGAAGGTGCAAAGGGCCAAATTTAACCACAGGGACAGAACAAAGGACCAAGAGGCGCTGGAAATAACATAGTAAAAAAGCACCAGAGTTATACTCATCTAACAAATAAGAATTAAGAGTAGAGTAAAAATAGGAAAGTCTAACTCAAGCAAGAAGATCTATGAATCCAGGACTCAAAGAGACTAGTTCGACAAACAAAAGGACGGATTTTCATGTAAGTAAGGACACCAGATGAATTAAAAAAGCTGATAGACTTATCAAAGATCAAGTGCAGAGGGTTTGACAAAATTATCTATGCAAAAAGGGATGGGGAACAATTGTGACAAGAATGAATGGCTTTGGTAAGACAATTTGACGACCGAGAGAAAGCCCTAGGAAGAGGAAAGAGAAGGATCTGTGGTCAGAATTACGAAACATACTCTTTAAAGAAATAAATGAGGAGTGGAAATATTTAGACTTAATTCCAAGAAATCACATCACTGAGGAGACCATAGAAATAAATTCGAACCTGATTGAAGAAGTTGAATTAAACTAAAGAGGCCATTATTTTGTAATTTTTCCACCAATAATCGTGAAAAACAATGGAATTTAAAGTTTGGAAAAAGTTATGAAACGACCATTTATAAAGTTGAAAAAGGTAGATTCTGGAGACAGCTTGAAGTTATACAAGGAATATTGCTGGCAGTCAGTTGTCAAGGGAGTATAAGAAACTGCAAGAATTGGACAATCTTATAGACAATGAGAGACTCAAGCGGTAATCCAAAAGTTCACCATACAACTCAACGACCTAATGGAAGGGACTCTTGGAAATAAATTCTGGGTGAAGAAAATTGTTAGTAAACTGAATAACACTAGGTGACAGACCCTGAAGACTGCGGAATCGTTGCCATATTGACGATCAATCATTTAGCGCTGGACCTTTCTGGGATGCCAGTATTTAAGATCTTTGTTTAAGAAGGGATAAACATGCAGAGGTACTACCTCTTGTTCAGCCAAGAAATAGGATCAGTGAAGATGGAGATAGGGAGATCGGGAATCACAATTAAAGAGGCAGACGTGGGAGAGATATGGAAAGGAGGAAGGAACTACTATGGCAACAAGCAAACAATGATTTAGGCACTGGATCAATGGTCTTCAACGCACAAATAGACTAATGGTACTACATCGTCATGAGAGACGACATTAAAGCTTAGATGAAACATGTGAATGAGGACTAAGAGGGAGATTCAGCGAATTGGTAGAAGACATCTTCGAAATAGCAAGCAAAATCTTCAATAAAACCATCAGATAGAACCCATGTGATCGGAAATCACAATTAGGGGGCCAAAGGAGAAGACAGAAGAGGACGACATAGTGGAAGATGAGCAACAGAATTTGTAAGGTGACGAAAAGAAAGAATAGAAGGGGAAACATCAAACAAAGGCATATATGGAGAATCAAGAGTGAGTAGAGCGGGAAGCCCCGAGTATGCCGACTGTCAATAATCTGATGACTTCACCACATTTATATTTTGGGATTAGCTCTAGCTGTTTAGATTATTTTTAATCACCTTCTAAGTTATTTAGGACAAGTACTACTAAATATATCTTTTAATTGGTATAACTTAGTTCCATAAATGAGAGATAATTCAACCGATTTTGTATGTTTAGATGCTTTATCAATTATATATTATTTAAGTCATCAGCCATATTAATTAATTTTGGATAAAAATTTTGATATATTGCTTCATAAAATATTGAAAAAGAATAATAATTATTAAATTTATATAGTTAAAATTCATAGAATAATCCAAATTTAGGTATTAAATTTTTGAATTTACTTTGCTAACGTAGGAAAATTCAATATTTATATAGAGTTTACAAAAGGTTTGATAAACAAAATATAAGATTATTCGAAAATACTTATAATTATTTCATTAAATAATAATAATTATAAATTTGTACATTAAGTAATTAAAAATATATTAAAAAAATATTTGATAAAAAAAAATTTTAGAAGGTTTTATCAGTTTATTAAAAGCTAAATCTATAATAATTATTATTTATTTTAATTATGATTGGCTTTATAAATATAGTGAAGCTATAAATAGGTGGTCGTAATGCTTCACAAATGCTATAAAGTCCTATTAATCTAAAAGGGTAAAATGATGTGGAGAATTCTAAGAAAACATTTTACCACGATTATACCACTCACTCAATGACCATATCTATTATATGCAGCTTGATGTGCTCAATGTTTATAATTTTATTATAATAGAAAGTTGTTTAGATACGTCAGAGGTAGCTATGAATATTTTTATCTATTGGAGCTAAAATAACCTAGATCCTGTAATATGGCTACCAATGAATCACTATGACTCATGATATCGAACCATTGAAATGAAACTCATAGTCAAAGTTATGCTAAAATATTCAGTTTTCTCACTTCTATTTATTAACACATTTTTATTAAGCAAAAAAAAATAAATTTATTATTGAAGGAATACAATTGAGTAGTGAAATAAATTAATAATTAATTAAATAAATAAATAAATAAAATAGTGGCCGTTAACTTTCACGAAACCTAGACATTATGGTATTTGTTTGATAGAATTCAAATTAGCTGGACTTACATTGCGGTATCCCTCTATCACATCACTGAAGCGAGATAACTCTATTTTAATTTTAGGTGATTTGCTTAGTTGATTTTGATGCTAAAATCAAAGTGGATTTATCTCTCTCCAGGGAAGCGATAGAGGGATACTACCTGCAATAAAGTCTAGCTAATTTTGAATTATCTATCGAACAAGTACCATATTGCCTAAGTTTCCAGTAAATTGACTGTCACAAATTTAATATTTATTTATTTATATTTTATTTTCCCAAATCAAATCTACTTCTACAATATTACATTTACACAAAATAATCTTCATCTATAAATATTTATTTAGCTTAAAAAAACAGTACTAACAGAAATTTTCTTAAATAATCAGATTTTTATTTTATATTATCGATAAAATACATTAAAAAATAGGCAAATTAATATTAGTTCAAATCAAAGATTAATTAATCTCAAATATAACAGCCATGTTTTTAATATTTGATAAATTTAATTTAATGAACAGTTTTAAATTATTTGATGATTTTATTGGAAATGTTCCATTAGACTAGATGTAGATTATATAATATATTGGGATTTAGGATGAGGTTTGATCCTCAATTCTTTGCAATAAATGTAATATAGGTCACCACTGCAAGACTGAGCTGATTCAAGTAGTTTGAAAGATTAGGGTCTTTAAACTTTGTAACATTTACTAAAATTTATATGTTTGCACTAATCAGAATCAATAATCAAAACCCCAAAACTCCTGAAGTTATTTGATTGATTTTTTTGATTGATAAAAGTAGACTATTAATGCATGCTTTATTAGGGTTTTAATAGGGTTTATGTAGTGGTTTAGAGTTTAAATGTAATTTAAATTAGTGTGTAGTAAATGTATTTTATTTTTATTATTCACTCAAACAGTCCTTTGGCATCATGAGGCAACTTTCTAAACTTTATTTCACCTATCCAGCTTACAATTTAGTCTAATGGTATGGCCAGCTCTATGGTTAGGCTTAATAATTATCTACTCAGCCATATCTTTCATTCTACCTTTTATCTTATTCTAGTCTAAATATTGCTGTATTCTCTGCTTTGAATCTTTCTCTCTTGCAACTATAGTAATCATTTATTGCCATATCGCATTCACAAATAATCGCTCCTAGAGCCCATATATCCCACTAAATATCACCATCTCTCCAGTCCTCTCTTTCTGAAAAGTATCCAGGAGTACCATAAACGTTGCCAAGTCCTGAAGCTTCAACTATCTATGATCTATTAAAATCTATTATTACTACTCTGAGAGGTGAAAAGTCAAGCATAATATTCTCAGGCTTCAAATATCTATGAACATATCCTAAATTATGCAGCTCCTCAATGCCTTTGCAAACATTTGCAAGAATAAGAGGTAACTACTTTGGTATCCTTTAATCTTAAATATAGTCTCTTAATGTAATTTAGTATAAAGGAGACGAAAAGCTAAATGATCTAGAGCAAGCAGAATAGCATCGAGCTTTATTATAAACCTGCACAATCAATCTCTTGACTTAGTAAGTGCTTGGTATTCATTTACGAAATCCATTTGATACTTGTCATCGCATTTAAAATAGTTGAACAGATAAATATTGTATGCGAACTGCTTATCTGTTATGACTTTCTTCTCAAACTTATCCTCAAGGATAAGATAACTTTCCTTACACTCTTTAAGATCAATTATATTCAATATTGGAAATTTAAAAGCATGCATCTTAAAAGTGATTTTACTATCTCCGAGGCTGGGAGATTTCTTACTGCTTTGATAAGTTTATTTTCTTTCTTTACTCTTTGCTCCAGTAATTTTAAGGGCTCTCTTGGCATTCATTTAAAGGAAGACCTCACCAGTCTCTGGATCTATGACATCAAACTTCTTGCCATGATGGTTTTATAGATGAACTTTTTGATCCCATTTTTGGAGGAAAAGAAAAGGGGAAGAAAAAAAAAAACAAGAAAAAAAAAAAAAAAAGCAGAAAAGGGGGCTAAGAACCCCTTTTTTTTGTTTAGGGAGGGTAAAAAGGTTGAATGATTGTATTACTTATTACAGTAAGGGCAAAATATTTTCCATCTATCTTATCATGCTTAAGATAGAGCTTGGGCTTGTTAGAATGCTACTCTAAGATATGGCGCTTAAGAGTAGATTTATAAGTGAAATTTTTCTCACATTCCTCACATAAATGTAATGCTTTTATTTCTTTTTTCTCTTCCTCCTCTTCAACCATTCTCATTGGAACTTCGCATTGAATTTCTTAGCTCTGCATTTCTATTTAACAACTGAATTGTTATTCAAAGTCTGATATCTAAAGCTATTAAATTTCAGGTTCGTACTAGGTTGAGGCATCGCAAGTCTCAATTTTCTTTTGATTCATGAAAGAAAGTTTTTTCTGGCTAATGCCAAGCAATCGCGCTTTTCTAACTATGTTACAGCTCATATTATTAATAATATTAATAATTATACAAGCTGTTTAAATTCTACCTTTATATAAGAGTAAGAGCATGTCCTCAAAGGTTTAGAGAGGTTTAATAAGAACAGAGTGTGAGACATTAGTTTTATATTCCTTAATTTTAGAGATAATTTATATACTGATTCATCCATTTTATTCATTAAAATGCACCTAAATGTGTTTTTTGAAGTTAGGTGGTGCTCCTAAAGCTGTTCTTGTAAATTTAGGAGGGGAGGTTTTAAAATTTAATATTTTTAATGCACCACCTAATACGGTTTTGAACTTTAATTTAAACCTCCTAATTAAGTTTTAAATAAATTAAGAGCACCACCTAATTAAATTAATTATTATTAGGAGCAATTTAATGGAGAATATTTGATAAAAATGGAAGTCAAACTCTGAAACTTAGAGAAAGTTCCTCCATCTTTATCTATTTATCTGATTCAGGTTGACCTCCAATTGGATCTCCCTATTTAGTAGTAAAATTTTAGTAAGTTTAGAATGGATATCCATAATTTTAAATTTCATAAACATTTATAGAAACAAGAAGAAAGATGGAGTCTATGAATGATGCAATGAAGAGAATATAATCTCAAGAATTGATAGGAAAATTTTGAAGTAAGGAGGATCTCTATAGATATTTGGTATAGCAAGGTAAGCTTTTACAAAATACAAATTTTTTAACCATAGTTGGATTGCTCTTGCCAACTCAGGAAGGAAAAGAAATCTCATTCTTAAAAGCCTTACTTAGTGAAGAGAAAAAAGCTTATAAGACCAATTAAATAAAGATGATTGAGATACCTAACTACCCTAAAATCTCAGTGAAAAACCTCTATGATGATGCTATGAGTGATCCAGATGTTGCTCTCTACTTTCCATCAAAGTTGCAACTCTCAAATAAGTTACCAGAGAGAAATTTCTTCTTTGGAGTTCTTGGAACTCTGAAACCAGAATATTGTAGAAATACATTCGAAATTGGGAAATTAATTATATTTAAATTATTAATAATTCAAAATCTTGGCAGTTAAAGTTGGTCAATTTCAACGATCTAAGGCTTATTCGACAGGGAATTTAAATTAGCTGGACTTTGTTATTGGCGGTACTATTTTATTGCATCCTTGGAGCGAGATAACTCGAATTTAATTAAACTCCTCTAAATTCAATAAATTATACCTTCACATTAAAGTCGAGTTATCTCGCTTCAGGGATGCAATAAAATAGTACCGCCAATAACAAAGTCCAGCTAATTTTAAATTCCCTATCGAATAAGCCCGAGATCGTTTAAATGACCAACTTTAACTGCCAAGATTTTGAATTATTAATAATTTAAATATAATTAATTTCCCAATTTCGAATGTATTTCTACAATACTTAAATGAAGTAATTTAAGAAGCTCACAAGAAACGCTACAGCATCTCTCCAGAAGAGAAAGAGAAGCAAGGTATTAAAATAAGTGACACGCGGCTGTAGGAACTTTCAAAAGCATCCTTTTATCCCAAGTAAGCTTAGACTTCTAACTTTATAGACAAACATGGCACTGCTATATAGTTGAATGAAAGAGCGCAGCAAATTAAACAGAGAAAGAAAGTCTCAAGTAAAGCATGAATTGAGTAAGAGACTCACCAAAGATTTTTAAAAGCCAGACGATATGAACATAGATGCAGGAGCTGGCACTAAGAGAAGAAACAAGGGCCCAAGCAAATCATAAGAGGAGAAAAGAAAGATAACCCAAATCCTTTAAGTGTTTGAAATTATTCAATCGTTTATATCTAAAACTTATTTATAAGCACAAAAAATCTCCCTTCTCTTGCACATACTCTTGCTTTATCATCGCTGACTCTTTGAGCAGCACTCTTAATAAAATCTACTGTATCTATCTTCAAGTCGTGTAAAAAGTGATAGAGTAGAAGTTTCTTGTAGTGGCCTTTCAATAACCCCCAATATAATTCAATTCAATTGAATTGAAGACTGCAGGGAACATTAAATAAAGGTTTTATGTTTAATCTTTCATATTCCTTCCTTGAGTCTTTAGTTTTATAAACTGATAAGTTATCAAAGAACAAAATGATCTCTTAGTTAGCGTACTTGTCTCTGAGTTATTGCTTGAATTTAATATATTATTCAGTCTTTATTGAACGAAGGTGAATAACATAAGTCTTAAGGCCACTATCTTCGCTTATTCCACCAAGAATAACATGAGTTTATACCTTAACCTTTTAATCATAAACTTCTATGTTGCTATATCTCTTATACCAAGACCTTGATATGAAGGTATTAAAGGTAAGTACTGCTTCATCAGCGTGTATGAACTTTAAATTATGCTCTTAAGCCCTCTGCATTTAATCGAATATATAATTTAAATTATCCTTATAAAATGGAACATTAAAATCGATCACTCTCTTAATGCGATTGACTGTCTTGTAAGATATACCTTTCTTTTTATAGATATTAGCTATGGATTATGCAGAGATGTGTAGCTCAGGAAATTGGCGATGAAACATCACAGCTCTTTAGGCGAGAGAGAAATGAGCCCAGTTTTTAAGATTCTTATCATTAATAAGATAATCGATATGATGCTACTAAAATTTTGAAGGTCTTCTAGGCTTAGAATTAAGATGCTATCTCTTTAAATTCAATTCTAAAAGACAGTGAGACCTATTAGTAGCAGGAGATTTATGGAGCAGTCTTGCTATAGATGTTTAATTTAAAATAGGCCTTAGTTTATCACTATACTCATCGCATCCATAACGCAACTTATACAATAAATCTATATACTCACTGTCATAAACTGACCCCAAACCTCCCATAAAATCACTTAAATTACTAATATTTAAAAATTAAACCACTACATAAACCCTATTAAAACCCAAATAAAGCATGCGTTAATAGTCTACTTTCATCAATCAAAAACTCAATCAAACAACTTCAGGGGTTTTGAATGTGTCTGAAAATATTTTTTCCAGAAAGCATTTCCTGAATTCATTACCAAATCTCTAATTGAATATAGTACTTGAAGCTAAGTTTATCTTAATGAATCTGCAATTAAAAGAGCTGCTGCTAGTGGCTTGATAAAGTCTTATAGATATGAACTGATCTGCACTCAAAAAGCGTTTGCTATATGTGAAATAATTCAGCACCAAGTCTCAATCACTCTTTTTGATTGTTTTTAAGTAAAGTACGACATACTTGCCGAATTCATTTATATAGTTTGCCTTTTTCTTAAACATTTAAAAGACCACTCATGAAATCTATCCGTCTTTCGTTATTAAGATCATTACAAATATCTTAACGATACTTACTGCGATGTCGGTATAAACTTTTGATCTAACTTTAATAAAGATATTTAGAGTAAGCAAAACTAATAATCTTAAAAATCTTTCATTTTTGCTTACCAAATATCCCTGGGTTCAAAATTTATTCAATCATCTAAAGAAATGTATCAAGAGTTGATATAGCTGATTATTTGAGTTGTGTCTCCATTTTCTTTTATAGAATTTAAAGTTGAAAAATAACTTGATAGATTAATTTGATTTTAATAATGATCTGTTCTCTAGACATTTGATTTTTTAATATATATTTCATTGATATTATTGTTTTATTTCAATATCATTTTTCCCCTTTTTTAAAATTGTTTTAATTTATTAATATATTTTGAAAATAATTTCATCTCGTGATAAATCAAATAGAATGCAACTCTTTTTATTTGATTAGAAATAATTATTTTTCTAACAAATTAAAGTGCTGTTTCATAATAAATTTTGAAGATATAATTATACAATGTTTAAACTTATCATATTCCCAAAACTCTGTAATGAAGTTTAAAAGTGCTTTGATTTGTAGTGTATAGTCGGGGTTTTATTGAGATTAGTAGAGTAAAATGAAGTTTTATGTAAATTCAATGTATATTTAATGAATATTAGTTTACTCTAATCAAACAAATCTCTTTTACTTAACTTTGTTGTATTTCTTGAATCTTTCTTTCTCTGATGGCTCAAGTATGTCGTATAATGACTATCGAGAATAGGGAGGTGCTCTCACAATTATCATTTCTGCTATGTTTTAATTTCTTCATATACATCCTCTTACAAAACCTTACTTTTTATGCTTCTTTGCCAAACTTATTAATTATTTTTCATTTTAGTCCCAAAATATGCTAGGCTTTCCATATCGCTCTAATATTATAAAAGTAACTACCTATACATCCCACTAACTTAAACCATAAGTCCTCTTCTCACTGATTGGGAAGTAACTAGGTGTCCCAAGAACCTTTGCTAAAGTCACAATCTCTATTCTTAAGGCTCTATTAAAATCGATAACTACAACTTCAAAAGGACAGAGGTTCAGCATCATATTTTTAAGCTTCAAATCTCTAAGAACATATCCAAGTTCATTCAACACCTTAACAAAATTTATCATATCAGATATCATATCATTAAAGTCATCTGGGTTTCTGTTATAAGAAAGATCATCTCTAAGAGTCATTTCATTTCTCAAGTCTAAATGCCATGTAGCCAAATCCTAGAATAGCACCAAAGAGCTAAATCAAGTTCTTGCAATCTCTTTTTTAAGCCTACCTTAGAAGTATGTATTCGTTAGCAAACTCTATCTGGTACTTCTCATTCGTTATGAGATAAGTTATACCTTGTATAAATACTCATCAACTACTATGAGATTTGTCTTGTTTGGCACGTTTATATTAAAGTAGTTTTTTAAGAACAGTTACTAAGATCAACTGTATTAAATGCAGGAATTTACATAACTCTCTCTCTTAGAAACATGCTAAGAATGTATTGCCAACAAGTTGATTCATTGACTAATTTTGTTTCTGCATCTTAAGCGTATCCTCCTACAATCTTTCAGATTCGAGAGTATTAGATTTTCTTTTGGGAGGTATCAGTTTTAAAGTCTCTTAAACTTAAATTAAGAATTCGCTTAAGTGATTCTTTTGCACGTGTCTTTTAACTTTAGCTGAGTGAGTGTAAGACTTCATACACGTTGTGCACAAATACCTGCCTTATCATGCTTTAAATAAATCTTTGCTTTACAGAATGTATTTTTATGCCTCTTCAAGCTCTACTCAGTCGAGAAGAAATTTTTACAATCATTTCATTGAAAAGATTTAACTTTTCAATTGGTTCTGCCCTTTTAGCTCCTCAACATATTCGATTTATTTGTAAAGTCCTATTTCTGCTCTCCTCTTCTAATTTTATACTTTCATGAGAAGTCTTATGCTTCAAACTCTAGAGGTCTTCTTAGCTCTGCTTAATCTCTCATACATAAATGTAACTTTATTTGGCTATTAGTGAAATGACCAAAATTTGAGCTAGTAGGATTAATCACAGACAAAAGAAGAATTCGAATGTTAAAAAAGAAGAATGTTTTACGAAATTTAAAGTATAAGGACATTGTTTAAATCGAATTTAAGTTTCTATTTTTTAAGAACTCAATAAGATTAAATAGTAAGTACAAATTGTTGATAATTGAAATATTATCATGTAATTAAGATTGTTCAACTTAATAATAGCAGAATGGTTAATTCTCAGATACTAGAGATAATATTTATATTTAGTTTATAACTATAATTTTTATAATTTCATACTTATTTTTTTAATTTTGGTACCACTTAAGAAAAAATCAGGTTGGTACATGCACCATTTAGGTTTTGAAACATATTGGAACTTTTCCTTTAAAATCTCATTTTTTTGAAAACTAGATACTAATTAAGCTTTGGTTCTATTAATTTGGTACCAATTAAAATTAAATAGATTTAGTACCAGTACTAATTAAACTTAATCAATTTTAGTACTAACTTAATGAAACTAAATTGATATAAATGGAGCTCCATTTCTGAAGTTTGTTGCAGCTACTGCCAGCTTTCTTTATGTATCTTTACCAGATTGACCTCCTATAAGATGCCCATAAATAATAGTAAGATTTTAAAAATTAGGATCCAGAACTTTGTATGTTAAAATTTGAAATTCAATAATAAGAGAAGGAAAAAGAATGGAATCAATAAGTACTGAAATGAAGAAGGTTCAAGCTTAGGAATTAATGTCAAAATTTAGAAGCAATGAAGATCTCTATCGATAAAACCCCTTCAACATGTAGAGACATGTAACATTTACTATAGTTAGATTATTCCTTCCAACTATGGATGGTATCAAAATATCATTCTTAAAAGTTATACTCTGTGATTTGAAGAAAGCTTTCATAATAATGAAATTAAGTTGATAGAAATACCAAACTACCCAGAGATTAGTCACGAATCTCTAAAAGGATGCGATGAAAGATGAAGGGTTAATAATTTACATTCATACCAAGAAACAACTCTCAAACAAGCTTCCAGAAAGGAGCATCTTCTTGTTCTTGGCACTTTAAGAGAGAGTGATCCCATAGAGATCATTGAAGAAGCTCATTAGAAACTCAATTATATTTTTCCTGATTATTAAAAGAAGCAAGGCATACTTATAAGCGAGCTTAAGAAGCATTCTTACCTCTCAAGTAAGCTTTGATTTACAACTTTGTAAGAAAGCCTGGGACTGGTAATTTTTATAAAAGTATATGCAAAAGTTCACAGAGAGAGAGAGAAAGTAATAGACTATGCATGAAGTGAGCAAGGGTTTTGTAAAGATGTATTAAAATTAAAACTAGATGAAAAGATCATCGATGCAGGAGCTGGCACTAAAGAGAAGAAATATGAGCCCAAGCAAGTCAGAAGAGGAGAAAAGAAAGATAACCCAAATCCTTTAAGAGTTTGAACTTATTCATTCGTTTAAATCTAAACTTTATTTATAAAAAATTATTATTCCTTATCTTGCGCAATTTTTGTAATATATTTATCCACTCTGTCGCAGCTGCTTTGAATCAAGTCTACTGTATCGATAGGCAAATCATGCAAAAGATGATAGAGCTGCAGTTTCTTGGAGGGAGTCTTGATTAAACTCTAATAAAGCTGGATTCCATTAGACTATGGGCAATTGGGAACGTTATTAACAGGAGTTATGTTGAATTCTAAAAAAGCTTTCTTAGACTTAGCTAAAATAGCATAATTATAGGTAAATATATTAATCTAATCAACTTTGCACATGTTTGAGTTTAATATTAAAATAAATATATATTTTTAGGTACTCCACCGCAGATTTTTAAGTATAAACCAGTTTTGCGGTAGAGTACCTTAATTATAATAATTAAATAAAGTAAATAAAATTAAATACAGCATTACTTTATACAGAAAATGCATGAAATATTTATTTAATAAATTTTTTAATTAAT
>ARYC01013157.1:0-10373 GCA_000711775.1 Oxytricha trifallax
CGACTAAAAGGTGGGTTTAATAATGAGCAGTTATGAAATGAATTTAATATGAGGAAGTGAGAATTTTAAAAATTATTTAATTCCTACTTTGAACTCTCTATATATTCGATTAATTTGGAATGTTCTATACATTTTCATAGAGCGTGACAAACACCTAATATCATCACTTCTCTAAATTTCAGTTTCTATTCATCGTTTAACTTTGCCCATATATTACTTGGGTAGGTTATCAAAGCCTATCCAAGACTCACCGTCCTTCATGCACTCTAACTATAATATTATATAAATAAGTTACGAATGGTTGAGGAAATAGGAAATGGCGGGTGAATGACCCAATATCCACGAGCAAGTTCTATATCGAATTTCCATCCCCATTTTTCGCCAACATATTTTACTTTACTTTAATTGTATTATTTTTAAATAAAAATATGACTCTTATAGGGAATCAATAATTTTGAATCATAATATTTTTTAAATAAACTGAAATTAAATCATAAATTAATCAAATATATTAAAAAATGGAAAAATGTCTGATCAACATTTAATTTTACAGGGTAAATCTGGTATATTGAAGGCATCAACGAAGAGGGAGTTCAAGAAGAGACAGAGAGTGAGGCACAGGAAGCTAATATTGGTGATAAAGACGATGAAGATGATGAAGAAGATGAAATGTTTTTGATAGAGTTATTTTTTCTATTGTTACTATTACTATTGCTATTATTATTGATTAATTTTGTAATTCACTTTATTTCCTATGAAAATCATCATGAATATTGGTCTAAGAATTCTAAGTTTGGAGCAAAAGCAATATACATGCTTGAAATACGTGGAGTGAAAAATGTAAGTCTGTGAATAATTTACCTCCTCTGGATCTTCTATTCAGAGTGGTCTCAACCCTTCACGATCTTACAGAAGTCAACAAACTCGTTATACTGAATCTGTCGGTCGCGGTTGTAGTCGATAGTTTTGAAAAAATCATTCGCGGTAATCTTACCTAAATTCTTAGACCAGTGCTTCCCTGCCTCATCTTTGTCAATTGTTTCTTAAGCATCCTTGTCGAAAATTTTAAACACATCATACACAATTTCTTACAACTCAGGAGACAATTCCTATTTCACAAATATATAAATTACAGGCTACCATATTAAATCACATTAATTTTGTGTTTAGTTATAATACGACAATTAAGAGGCTTCATATTCTAGAATATAGCTAAAAAGCAGGAAATTTTGTAATAATTATGAAGAGTGAGTGAGAACCTCTCGGTTGATTGGCTTAGACTTTTTACCTCCCATTGGATTTACTAATAAATTAAAATATTACTCTTTGCTTATATTAATAAACCCTATTTCATCAATAGATATGATTATGAGAGTAAATTGAAATTAAAAATTGAAAATTATTAAAAAGATACTTTCCTTCAATTTTTATTAAATAATTATTGACTCTTAATTAACAATATATATTGTAATTAAGGAGTTTTATATTGGGAATACTTATATATACTTCAATTTTTTATATAAATCTCAGACACTTTTATAAAAGCACAAATTTTTTAAATATAGATGCTGATGATATTAATAGATTACTTTATTTGATTACAGTAGGATAAATAGTTTATAAAGATTTATAAAATGTTTATATAAATAAGGGTTAAAATAATGATGATTCAGGGGTTTCTCATATGCTTATTGATGACAGCACTTTCAAGTTAATAGTTTCTCCTAAGTGGTCTCATGTTACTGTATAATAACGTTGCTTGTCTGCCTTCACTACTCCTCCTATCAATCTTTGGTGCTATTATCAACACTTGAACTCAAACTAGTTGCCAGTCATCCTTCTGTTGTCTCTGTATCCTCCCTCAGTTCTCAATCTGCCTGAGCCGTAGAAATTGTTGCCTGGAGCATGTTAATAATTGTTCATCTTTCTCACATACTGAGAATTTCTCATCTTCTAAGCTCCACCACCCATGTTTCTTGCATAGCCACTACAATTCATAATAATTAGAATACCCAAAAATTATTTTTATTGTATCATACTAAATATGTTATGAGTGAGTAAATCTATTAAAACCGTTTTTAATATATTCTAACATTTTATTGATCATTAAGTTTTTTAGATTTAAAATGTACTTACTGCTTTTTATTTTAAATCTTTTATTTTCATTATTTTTATATTTATTTTTAAATAAAATAAAAATTTATAATAGTAAATATATTAAAGATTATATACATTGATTGCCAGAAGTCTGGACTCTGTCAGTGTTCTGTTAAAAGTAGCAATTTTTGTTGCTGTATCTTTGCAGCTCTTTTTTCTCATTGTAGTTGCCACCAGTAGATCTTTTTTCACCTACAGCGCCATCATTAGCCACATCTGATCTCTAGTAATGAGATAGGTGTTCTAGCCTCCCTCAGTTCTCTGTTGATAGCCTCTGTTGTTCTAGAGTCTAGGCTCTTGAGTGGTGCCGGATGCATAGCCAACTGTTTGAAGAGGTCTGGTAGATCTTGGAATCTCGTAGTCATCTCTGAAGGGTCTTCTTTGAGGTTGCTGTTGAATCATGCGACTGCTGTTTGGACCTCCATCTCTGTCACCTCTTCTCTGATCAAACTCTTGTGAGGGACTTCTTCTCTTCTGCTGTTGAGGATACGATTGCTGAACTTGCTGTTGTTGTCTCATGGAGTAGGGCACATCATCTCTGATGATCTTGGTGTTGCCATAAGAAGTCAAGTATCTTCCACCAGCACCTTGCACTCCACCGCCATTCTTCTCAGTCACAGGTCCATTCAAAGTTTAACTTGTGATAGTTTGGACTAAAAAATAGTGAGAGTTTAGAATCATAATTTTAATCGTCAAATTCAAATTAAAGATTTTTGTAAGATTATCAATTAAAAGTAGAAATCAATTAAATTTACAAAAGATATGAAGATACTTACATTGTCTGGGTTGACGATAGGTGTTTGCTGAAGATTAGGAGTTCATGTTGGTTGGTCTCCCTTGATGATAAATATAAAGTAATATAAAATGGTTGAGAGATTATGAGTCTGATTCCTTTCCATTGTTGCATGTGAGCAAGTCCACTCTCTGATAATCACATGTAAAACCCCATAGATCAATTAAGACATTAGAATTGGGGTTAAGAACAATTATATTAAGAATTAATTATTATTGGCGTATAAATATAATGTTTGGGCTAATTATTAAAACTATTGGCTCGATTAATTGTCCTTATAAAATAATCCAATAAGAGTGTGTAAATTAGATTTTAGCCTAATTATAATTAATATTAGCCAATTATAATTAATTTTTAATCTAATTTTTCTTAACCCCAATTCTAATGTCTTAATTGATCTATGGGGTTTAGTTCATCAACCACTTCCCCATTTATATTGAAAGCTGAAATTTTGAGGCATGTTGTTGTTTTCCCGCAAATGAGTGACGATATAATGATTGAGTTAGCAAGCTTGACCTCTTCCCACAATATAACAAAAGATCATAATAGTATTCTTGAAGTTAGACGTTCTGGAAATTATTTCTGAGAATATTGATGATCTGCTTAACGATAGAGTTGATAGTAGAGATCTTATCACATACTCTGATATCATTGGGTAGAAGACCTCAATTCTTCAAGTTCATGGTGTCAATTGAAAAATGTTGCTGAGAAGAGTAGGGTTGAATGTACCACTCCCTTCTCTCTCGTTCATCAAAGGTCTTTTGATGCGAGTGTTGTTGCCATCTTGCTGGTATCTCTGTTTTTGATAGCTGCTGCTGTTTTCATGCCATCAATTAATAATCATATACAAATATAGGAGGTCTGGTTGAAACTCTGTTGTCTGATTGGTAGGTGTTCATATGACTAAGTTTTGTAGTTCTAGCTGAAAGTTGTAGTTTAATTTATAATTTATCAAATCTATTTCGCTTATATACCTCATTCATAAAATAGATACTTAATTTTTAGTAATTCCAAAAGTAATTCATTAATTTAAGCTTAATATGAAATAAGCTGACTAATAACAGGTAGTTGTAAAATGCTAAACTTTTAGTTAAAAACTGACAAAGACAGTGATTCCAATAATTGCATTAATACTAAATAACTTCATTATTGGAGCAAATTTAGACTAGAAAACATCTTTAATCGGACTTATTGAATCTCATAGTTGTTGATATTTTACCCATTAATGAGGAACTTCTGTAAAATATTTTCAATAAAGGTTAGTGAGTGAGTTTGATATTGAAAATCCAAGAAAATGAACAAAATATAAGTAATAACATGTTTGTTTCAAGATAAATATGATGATAAAATTTTATTCAAGTCTGGAAGTGTAAAAATAAAAATGAACAATTCTAAATAGGGCGATCAGAATAGTAATAGCACGAAAGTTCCTAACTCAAATAATTTTATGAATGACAAGAAATCTCTGCTGCTGGAAGTATCTGGCTAATAGAGTTACAAGAACTAGATATTATTAATCAGAAGAAATAAACAGTTTAAATATAATTGTCTTTTAGATAAAAATAATCTCTGGTCAAAGATACAATAAAAACAACAGTGAAAAGAACAAATGTCTCAGAAAAAAAAGGACAATATATTTAAAATTTCATTTCATCATTAATTAGCTATAAAATTTGGATAGGAGAGAGTATAGTCTATTAATCAGCACCTTCTCTTTAATGGAAATTCAATTCAGTCCCAAGACCATCTCTACAATAATTAGAGAAGAAAGTTTCAAAATACCAATAGTCATCTCAGTCCAATCTATTCTAAAATTAAGTGAGTTAAAATACTTTATTGAAGAGCAACACTAAACTATTAGCACAAATTTGAAACATGATGGCTCCTCTAAATTCGATGATAAAAACACCTCACTTAATGCTATTATTAAAAGTAACTCAGCAATAAGAATATTCCCTAAGACTAGATTAAAATGATAGAAAATTAGTAGTATTCCAAGAATAGCATAAGTTTCAATAATGAGAAAAGTTAAAATAAATAGTCTTTAATATCTTAATCATCATTTGTCAGTAATAAACCCTCATAAAACAAGCAATTAAATTAAAACCTATTCCCATAATGGCAATAAATGAAATAAAATCTTATTAGTTAGCAATAAAACAATGACACTCTTAAGTAAATTTTTATGTTGGCTTATCACTCTAAAGATAAATTAGCCCTTTAACCCTCTGATTTTAATTTCAATTTCATTTTCTAGCAGTAATATTAACAATTTTAACTTTCGATGAGCAAGCTAAAAATGATTTTAGTAAGATACTTAAAAATACATAGCTTCCTTAATTAATTTGAAATATTAATTTTAATTATAACTTATATTATTGTAGGAATAAATTTGAATTTGGAAATTAATTTAAATTAATAATTAAATAAATATAATTCCTGGCAGTTAACTTTCTGGAAACATGAACAATATGGTACTTGTTTGAAAGTGAATTCAAATTCATCTGGACTTTACTAATGGCGGTACCCCTCTATCACATTCCCAGAGTGAGATTAATCGGCTTTAATTTTAGGTGATTTGTTTAGTTGATATTGTTGCCAAAAATAAAACCGATTTATCTCACTCTGGGAATGTGATAGAGGGGTACCGCCATTAGTAAAGTCCAGATGAATTTGAATTCTTTATAAAAAAGTACAATATTGTTCATGTTTCCAGAAAGTTAACTGCCAGGAATTATAGTTATTTAATTATTATTTCCAAATTCAAATGTATTCCTACAATATTAAAAATGTAGCCATTTAAAACATTCCTGAATTTGACAATTCACAAATACTAAAATAATTGCAGAATTATATAAAATCTGCTTACTTACTAAAACCCAATAATTTATACATAAATGCAAAGAGATAACGACATTCTTTGACTAATTTATATGGTAAGTAAAACGTATTGAATGTATTTACCTATGCTTTTTATCTATATGGTAAGGTCTAATTTATTGGCTATTTTACATGATGCTAATAATTGAAAAGAAACTCTGAAAGTGAGTCATGACTCAACGTCAGAGGAGATAGAAAAGCCTACAAGAGAATGGTTTCTGTTTAGATTTTAAGGAAAATCTTGAAATAAAAGTTTACTGTGATGATCTCAAATTGGAATGCAATTTATAAATTTTAATCCATTTTTATGGCCTACGATACATTTATTAACTAAGACAGCAAAGGAGTATTGTGAATACATATCGCAACACATAAAGTAATCGGGATAATGGAAAGAAATGTAGAAAGAGGAAGTTGATGATGAGGAGACAGAAAGAAGAAAGAAAGGTAAAAATTTTATTTTAGTTTCTCATAAATTTGTTTAGAGAGAGGAAAGAGGAGATTTGAGGAAGACTTCGATAATGCTAATGAAGAATTCTTTGCGTTATTGAAGAGCAGATTATAGGGGAGTGGTTAGCAATAACAAACTTAATATACCTCGGCCAGTTGAGATAATGGTGCTGGATATTTAAGATTTGATGGAATTGACATATAGAAAGAAGTGAAGATTAATTTTCAAGAAGCTAAGCTAGGCGTGGAAAAGCCTATAATTTAGTCGAGAAATTAGATGTCCTGCTTTTAATGGCACAAGAGAGGATTCAGGTACAAAGTGTAGCTTGTGTTATTCATGCAAAGAGGAAGGTGTGAAGAAAGATCCTCTCTTTCATTAATAGCAAGAATGCAATACATGCCATGGTCATGGCCACTTAATAAAGAATCCCTGCAAAAAGTGTCTTGGAATAGGCCTTTTGAAAGTAACCATCACATAAATTTTGATAAATAAAAAGAAGATTTTAAAAATTTAATTATAATTAAAATGAATACTTTTAATGGCGAGGAAGATGGACCAGTTTCACTCACAAAAATATAAGTTACAAAAGAATATATAAAGCATTTTATTTTTTAAAGGCTCAGCCTGGTAAGAGTATAAGCAGTTCTAAGTTAACACTTCAGCTGCGGAGCTCAAGGACTAAGTAAAAGGGGTTCTGACAAGATATCTTTGATGTATACGAGGGTGAATGGAGAGATGATAAAGCTGTTTAAATTATCCTGATTCCATTTTGTTTAAAAAATATTCTAAGTTATATTAATCAAATTGTTACAATCTTCTACTTTTCTTTTTATTTATCTTAAATTTATAAATATTTAAATTTATAGAAAACAATAAATTGTTGGTTTATTAAGAAAGAAATGACACTATATTTAACGAGAAAGGAAGAAGTGGACATTTGCGCGTTTAAGTTATTGTTGAGGAAGATCCTAAAATGCGCAGGTATGGAAAATACATAATTTTTAGTCAATATTAAATAGATTTTTATAATTTATTTTCACAGCGTGACACTTAGAGAAGCACTGTTAGGAACATCGATAAAAATACTATCTGTATCTGGTGAATATAAAATTGAGATTGGACCTTAAAATTTTGCTAAAAATTAATAGATAATCCTTCAAGGAAAAGTAAGTAAAATTTTCTAAATAAATTAATTAAATTTTATTAGGATTATACGATGTGGAGAAAGGACAACAAAATCATAGCATAATTGAAATTTAACATCCCAAGAAACTTGACTCCAGAAACAAAATACACAAAATAATTGATAATAGAATTTGGGAAAGATGAACCAAAAGTAAATCACTATGATACGGGTGCTATGAGTAATGAGAAGCTAAAGGCTGTATGGGCTTAGTAGGTACATTATGATGAAAGCTAATCAAGGAGTAAAAAAAAAATAAAAGAATGGTAGCAATACACAATAGAGTGGAGGTTATGAGTATAGTAGCACAGATCTACCCAAGAAGAGCTCTTTCTTTTCTAAGTTTGTGTTTTGATGATGGCAATAAACTAATTTAATCCACTATTAATTTCCTAAATTAGACTTCTCATAAATCATTTGATTAACAATAATAAAGTAATAAAAATGTTACAAAATTAAATCATCAAAAATATAAGTAAACGGAGTGTTTTAATAATAAAAACACATACTTTGTTATCATTGCCTATCATAGAGAAATTTCAGTTCACTCACTTATATGGAAAGTCTATTATATTTAAATTAATGAATATAGAAACTCTTGAAGTGCCTAAGGACTGCAGTTAGTTTGAAATTGATAATGTCTTTGCTAAATTTATCAATATCTTTAATGTCGAAACTAATTTGTAACAACGATATATAGTAGATGATGTAAATTTGTAAGTAACTACTATATCTAACACTTAAATATAGAGCTTTTGAAACTCTGAGGAATAAGGACATTAGAAAGGATTATGACGAGTATATTTCCTAGTAGCATAACCTGTAAGCTGACTTCAACGATGGTCATTGGAATAATGATCAGGATAATAAAAAATAAACCAGGAAAAGCGGTAAATTTTATAATTAAATTAAGATTAATTAATTTAGAAGAGGAAACAGTAACATATAATCGATTTTGAGTGGGATTGACTACAAATTATGTAAATATAATATTAATTACAAATAAAAAACTATTATTAATTGCAAAATAAAAAAATCAACTGAGCAAGACGTTGATGTTTTAGAACAATAAATCAATCCTTCACCCACTAAATAAACAAAATAAATAAATTAACAATAATAAGAACTCTAGAACAGTAATTAAGCAGAATAAAATACCAATTAAACTGATAAAACGAGTAAAATATTAATAAAAAGTAGGAAAGCAAATTACCTAAATGTCATGAGGCTATGATTGTCGGATATAATAGCAGTAATTTCTGTTGATCTCTGAAGAATCCTAATGTTCGTTGTGTCGAAGAAGAAAACGAAAAATAATTATTATTAATACAATTTCAAGCTTTGTACAGGTTAGGAAGAATTTAAGCGTATAACTACGGTTACTTGAAGAAAATCGGTTAGAACAGAGCCACCAGAACTGACAAAAGAGTTCATGCAATCAAAAACTGCTTCTCCTTTAAAATTCACATTAGCAGGATGAAAACGAAGATGAGGACTTCAGAGCTGTATTAAACAAGGAACTCCCTGAGGAAATCACCATATTTGCTATAAATATGTCAAGCAATCATTTCAGTTGCTTCCAGTTAAAATCTTTGACCGTTGCAGTAGCATGTTTCTCACCTCCATGTTTCTTACAGTATAAGCTCAGGAAGCTAAAAGTCTAGACAGATCTATCCTTAATCTAAAAGTAAGATTAGGGTACCTAAAGATCAATCCTGAGGAAAGATTTGTGGATAAAAACATCTTTAAGTAGCAAAAAAAGAACAAGATTCTAAATCTTTCAAGAATTAGACTAATTTCATGCAGAATTTTGATTGGGAAGGTGCTGGCTTGGGAATGGATATATAATAAGTGCTCGTGGAGCTTCAAAAAATTTACTTGGCAGCAACTGAGTAAATAGATTCAACAGCAAGTTAAATTCAGATTAAAGAGAGTATTCCTACTATTTGTACACTTTTATGCTTAATAGATTCAATCAGGGTGGTATGGTTCAGGTATCAACAGAAAATTTCAGGCTGCTTAATTGAGAAGCAGTCAAGCTGAAGGTGTTCCTAGTGCAGAAGAGGAGAAGAATGAAGATGTTAAGCTAAAGGAAATTAAATTTTTAAGAAGTGATCCAAATAAGAAGAAAAGCGAAGTTGGGTTAGATAAAGCCGATTATGAGGGTAGTAATGATGTTGAACAGTATTAAAGAATAAAATTTAAACATATTTTTGTAATTATATATATATTTATCTATATTTTCGGTAACT
Source organism: Oxytricha trifallax (assembly GCA_000711775.1). Classification (NCBI taxonomy): domain Eukaryota; phylum Ciliophora; class Spirotrichea; order Sporadotrichida; family Oxytrichidae; genus Oxytricha; species Oxytricha trifallax. Next base: position 9,717 of record ARYC01013157.1, read on the forward strand.
TTATGATAAAAAAGTTTAGCATTTTTATATGGATGTTAATTTTTTTTATATCTATATAATTTAACATCATCTTTTGGCTAAATTAATTAAAGAATCTAATTTATCTAAACATTCCCAATAAATTATATTTTTTCCTTTTTATGAAAAATATCTATAGAATATTTAGGGTTATATTAAGAATATACGATTTGCCATTTAATGAAAATTATACATTTCATTAAATTTGGTTCTGATTATATCAAGACTTATATTTATTCAGAATCATTGATCACATTCTTCAATCAGAGTTTGATTTGCTCTACTCCTACAGACTATCCAAGGAAGACCACGAGAGAGTGATAGCCTTTTTCAAGTTATTCCTCGGTATCATGAAATATCACAACTACACCAAGTTAATCAGAGCACATATGATGAAAGCCTCAAGATTCATGATGATTCTTGAAGCAAGTGATTTCATGTATGTTAACTACGAGACTAAAGAAGTTACTAATAAAGATGATCCAAAGCTATTAAGTTCCTACATTTTGCATTCAAGGGTCGGTCTTTCCTTTACAATCAAGTCCGTAAAATGATCGGAGTTATTATATAAATATTCTGTGGAGACTTGGACGATAAATGTCAAAAAATTAAATTATGGTAAAGAGCGTGTCCACAATC
>ARYC01013162.1:0-15817 GCA_000711775.1 Oxytricha trifallax
AAAGTTTGAAATGACTTTGAGAGAGTATCTCTATCAAAATAGATACTCAGATGATTTAAAAGAGATACTGTCAGAAATGATTAAGAGTGCATAAGAGCTCCATTAACTTGGTTATGTGCATAGAGATTTGAAGCCTGAAAATGCTTAGTTAAATCTCTGTCCATTAGAAATAGTTGCCATTGATTTCAATAGAGTGATTAAGATAAGTGATAGTAACTTTGGCTAAGGTGCTTGACACCAGGATACTTTCCAATATTAGAGAAGTGGACTAATGGCTCTGTTTAGTGGATGTTTGGGCAGTAGCTGCCATAATCTTAGAGTGCGATATGGAAAGTATGTCTTCTTTGGAACAAAGCACGAGAAATAATCAATAAGTTTGCTTCTTAACATATATAACAGGAAGATGTCTGCAATGAAATTAAAAGGCTTGTAGAGATGATAATCGTTAGAGCTCCAGCTTATCCAAGATAATCTTTAGAAGACATACATGAGCCACTCCAGAGAGCTAGATTCATGAGGTACCACAAAGATAAGCAGATAAAATTTGTTTGAATTAAGTAAACTATTAATCATTAAATATTCATTAAATTCACAAAAAACCTGCGTTTTCTCTACTAACCCCAATAAGACCCCAACTATACCCTACAAATCAAAGCACTTATATACCTCACTAAGGGGTTTTGGGGTTTTGATTATAAAATTCAGCAAATTTTCAATCCTCTTTCGAATTAGCCCAAGATCTTTAAATTTGGCCAGCTTTAACTTCCACTAATTTACACTTTATTCTAATTCAATTATAATTAATTTTTCAAATTATGATGTATTGCTACAATAATTAAGTATTGAAAATGAGATTCATCTCATTTCAACAACAAAAAAATCTTTTCTTTAATTATTTTGTTATAAATTTTCCTTGTATTTTTTTTAATATGAAATTTGGCTATAGGTTTTTCGCTTTATATTGCTCGAATCTAACATTTTTTCCCGTTTTTTAAAATTAAAATATGCTTTTCTAGCCGAGAATTTTCGACCATTCCTAAACTATTTTATATTCTTAAATAGCGAAATCCTTTATTTTCTATCAAATTCATCATTACTTGAGCATTTAAAATATCAATTTTTATTGCATTTTGTCGATATTAAATTAACTTATCATATTTTCCAATATTTTATGAAATTATATAAAAAGTTTTAATTACTATTCTTATTACTCTACTATTATTCGTATTCGGGTAATGTTTAATTTTCAAATATCAAAATGAATGTTTTTTAAATAAATATTTCCTTTGCTTTTATTATTCTTTTATTAGCAATTTTAGGGAGTGTAGCTTACTAAACAATTGAACTATGGATACTATACCGAGAAAATGTTATGACTAATTTTTGGGTATTTGTGGAAAAATCTGAAAATTTCCTTAAATTTATTATTTTTATTTATATAGTCAATAATCATAATTGAATTCTAAAATAGCTTTGTCTTATAGTAGGAATACATTTGATTTTAAAAAATAATTAATTAGAAATAATAAATAATTGGCAGTTAATTTTTAAAAACCTAAACAATATGGTATTTCTTTGAAAAAGTATTCTAAATTAGCTGGACTTATTTTAGTCGGTACCCTTCTATCACATTCATACTTTAAGTTTTAATGATTTATAATTAAGTTTTTGCACAGATTAAATTCTATTTATCTCGCTGCCGGAATGCTATAGAGGGGTCCCCCCAATAATATAGTCCAGCTAGTTTTGAATTCTTTTTTTAACAAATATCATATTATTTAGGTTTTTGAAAGGTTAATTGCCACTAATTATAACTTATTTATTAATTATTTTCCCAATTCAAATATATTCCAAATTTTGTCGATTTTAATTCTGCCACTACTTTAATTGTATAAAATTGCGAGTCTTACTTGAAGGATTTACTAACAATTGAAGATTGAGAAGGTAAAGTTCGCTAGCAGCGATTCAGAAAATTCTGGGATATATGAAAAATTCTATCATTCTAGATATAATCCAGTTGCCATTTTAGATAAAATTCTTGGATACTCCTGACATTTCTTTGTCATTGGTAGTTTAGTAAATTTTCTACATCTCTAGACTCTAAGATTCTCACACATCTCAAAGATTAGGAAATAATAATGAATTTTCAAAGGTAAATTTTGAGAATTTTTAAGACATTTTTTAAGTTAAAATTAATGATTAGGATTGAATATTATATTTATTATAAAATGCCAAGTCTTTCATTTAATGTTTATGGAAGCAAGTTCTGAGGTATAATTCGATTTGTCAAATTTAGTACTTCTTAATTTCCAAATGTAAATTATTTAGCATCATACTCTAAGCATCGTGCTAAATATCAAGATTCATATACTCAATCTCTCTTTGAATATTTTTGAAATGGTCAAAACATCTTTTTTTTTAACAAAATTTGTAAATAAATTATTATTCTAGGAAAACATCGAAATTGAATAATTATAATAAAGTTTGTTTAATCTAAATCAAAATATTTGCATAAATTTGGCTATTTATTATAAACAATTTTAGGCTTGTTTGATAGAGAATTAGAAATTTCTGAAAATAATATTTGGCAATACTGTTTTATCTCAACTTTCAAGCTAAATAACTCGACTCGAATTGAATGCCTCTATATTCATTAAATAATTTAACCACATTAAAGCAGAGTTAAATCCCTACAGATATGAGATAAAACAGCACAGCCAAAAATAGTTGTAAGCTATTTATAATTAGCTATCAAACAAGCACAAAAGATTGTTTAAATTGGCCAACTATAACTGCCAAGATTTTGATTTAAAATTATTTTTATTTAATATAATTTCCCAATTTTAAATTTATTCCAACAGAATATGTCTCAATAAGAATTTTCAACTTGTGATGATTAAAAAGTTTTTTATTACACTTTCATGTTAGAGATTATTATGATCATTCGAGTAAACAGTCCCTGAGAAACTGTTACAAATTTAATTGTGAATTTATGGTTGCACTCATTTGATGGATGAATATTTAATTATTGATCCTTCATAGCAACATAAAAACATGTAAACATGTTTTAACAGTACAAACAAATAGGGATAGACATTATAAATTAAAACTTTTATAGAGTATTTTTAAATATTTAAGCACTTTAAATATTTTAGATAGTCATAAAAGTCTGTTCATTTACAGATATGATGAATAAAGTAGCTGTTAATTAACTTATTTAAGTAAACAACAAAAAATGATCCAATAAAAAGCTGTAAATGCAGCTTAAATAAATTTTAGATTCTGGAACTTTACATTAATTAAGTATTATTTAACGTTGAAAAAATTATTATGTGCAATTTACTAAAAATGACCATTCTATTTTGAATTAACATAAAATCTCAATCAATTTCAGTAAAAGAAAGAAATCATGAATAAAATGAGTGATAAGTATTCCTTAATAATACAAAATTTGATTTTTACCTTGAGTAATTTTTATAAATAAGAGTAAAATACTATGAGGTATCATTCGAATGCTTTAAATGCAAACAATTTTCATTCTTTTGTCATTGAATTTGATCTAAATTGTATAATTTAATTAGTATAACTATTGTTTGTTTTTAGGAAAGTTATCAAAATACTGTCTCTGAAATATAACTTTTGAAACTATGGGTTTGAAAATGACAAAGCTGAGAATAAAATTGATAGGATGGGAGCATAAGAAGTTTAAGCATCACTCTTAATGAAAATAGTTAATCATAAGGATTTAAATGGTGCATCACTTCGTATTATATGTTGTGTTTTAGAATAAACAATTTATTATGCTTAAGTTATTATTACAAATTATAAATGAGTTTAGAATTCTTTGATAAGATATCATCATGAATTTAATGAGTCAACTAACTATATTTTTATTCAAATATCAGAATCAAGTTCTTTAAATCCAATAAAATGAAGAATTTAATAACAAAAAATTAAATTAAGGGAGCATCAAAGGAGAGACATCAAAAACATTTGCTCAAATTAGCAAGAAATTATTATAATTGGCAGAAATAGTATTTTATCAATTTATATATTAGTATTTTATATATTTACATAATATCCTCAATTTAAAACCAATAAAAACATTAATAATTTTAAATTATTAATAGATCTACTCTCATTTTAAAATTTATTATATTATTTACCAAAAATCAATATGAATATTAGAGTTATTATAATATTTAAATCTATTTTACAGTTTAAAATATAAATAGCAAACAAGCCATTTTTTAAGATGTTTATCATTTTCTTTAATTCCTTTATTTTTATGCTTGTTGCATTTGAAACTGTTTTCTCAATTAAATATATAGACAAATTTCTTTGATAATACAGTTTTTATAATAATCTTACACTTATTGATTATATTTTCATTCCAAATTCCTCTTAGCATCTAAATATTTTTATTTTTGAATATTCATAGTTATATAAAATAAAGTTATTTAAATATAATAACAATTAGTTGGAATCTTTAAATATTGTAATATATGATTGTTTCAAGATCTTAAATATGCAATTAATTAAAGATTTATATTCCAGAATTATAAATCGTTAATTCAGTTAATTTATGAATATATATCATGTTTGAAAAATAGTCTCCTTTCTATCGATTATATGTCATTTTAATGAAAGGGGTGTGGCAATTGATAATTTATAAATAAACTTTGATAATGATAGTAAATAGAGAAATTAGTAATTGATTAAAAATCGATATTTAATTATTTGTTTAATTTAAAGATTAATAAATATTTAACAGAAATTCATTTGACCAGTAATGAAAAAATTATGAAACAAGAAGAGAGTATTCTGAAAATTGATATTATGTTAGTATTTACAATAAAACTATAGACAAATATCTATACAAAAATAACTTCTAAATAAAGCAAATTCTATATTAAATCATGTAAAAACAGCAATACTTCTAATCTCTAAGTCGAATTGTATGTAAAGTTATGAATACATTTATATTTATGATCATAATCATCCCTGTTATAACCTTATATTAATTTACCATTAAATTTTTATTGTAAGCATGAACTTAGCTTTTCACATCTCTCTACTGCTACACTTAGATTTATTCTCGATAAAATCAATTATTTAATCAGACATACCTTCATTTTAAAAGTTAAAGACATAATAATAATGAAGTTTTTTATCTGGTTTCCATCGTCACTTAGAATCATTTTTTAATTTATAGTGGTCATTTAGTGGAATCATAACTCCAAACAGACTCATATATTCATGATCAATATCCCACACTAAGTGGATATCAATGTCATCCTTCATATTGATAATTTAAGCATTAAGCACTTGCATTATAATGTAAAAAATGAACTCCAGTAAAATGCTAAGTATATTGAGGTGATCTGTGAATTACTTAAGTCAAGAGGGAGAAATCAAGGTGTAGGATTACAGATAAATTCAGCTATTTTCAGTGGCTAGGTTATTGAAGCATCTTACTTATTTGTCTTTGTAATTAAAATAAGTATAATTTGAATTAATATATAATTAAAAGATTTAAATCTATTAATATTGTCTTATTTTTAATTTCATATTTAAAACCCAATATGTATATTAGATTACCAAGTTTAGATTTAAACAATTGTAATTTAATATCTTAGAATTAAAAGTAATAATATTTCTCAAATAAATGCTGCTTTTTCTTTGAAACTAAAAGTTCTTCCTTTTTAATTATTAAACAATTTATCCTCGAAACTGCAGCACAGAAGCTGAAGTTTCTCATCTATTAAAGTTATTTTTTACATATTAATAATTATAAATATATATTATTATAATATCCTTGACAAGTAAAAAGTTCCTATAAAACTTAATATTAAATAATTATTCAATGAAAATTTACATATAGTACACTAAATTAATCTCAAAGTTTCATTAATAAATGCACGTTACCACCCCCAATCATTATATTCTTGTGTTTATTTGATTAATTCTAGCTTAGATGAGGTTGTGAAATCATGCAGTTATTCTAATAGCATTTCATAAATAGTAAAAACAATTTGGGCTTGATAATAAAAAAATTTTCTCTTGTATAAGTATCACAAGTATAGTGACACTTTTTTTCAATTAAACTATATGAATGATTCGTTTTTTCTATTAACTTTATAATTATCACCTATGGTTATAATGATATTAATGACATTTGTTTGTACATCCATTATTTTACCCACATTCTCCTCACATTTATACTATATTGGAATTTGATATTAAGTAATTGATTTAATAATGGGTATCCCCAGTTGTTAAAGCACTAATCATGAGCATTTAATTGGCTGAAGCATCAAAATTATTAATTTATTTATTTCACAACACGGTTACAAAATCAAATATGCTGATTAATAAGTTAGTGATATTAAACTTCTATTTTTATCAGGAGACTAGATCTTTATATTAATAGAATCAAATAATATGGATTAGTTAAAATTAATATTAAAAAAATATAAGGTTTGTTAAATATGTATATAATATTCAAATAAGTAAAATGCCAGTTTGTCGACACATTTAATGGAAGAAGGCATAAACCTGGGGTTGATTATATTATTTTTAATATATCTTCTCACTTTCAAATGCAATTAGATTGTTTAATTATAAATAAGTAATTAATTAGCAGGACAGTCTGATTTATTAACAGTTGTACTTATTTCTTCTTTCAGTATCTATACTAAATCTTTGATATATACCTTACATCAATCATTCTCTAGATTTACCCTTTTAATAATATAATTTTTAATTTTTTATAGTATGTGCACATAAATAGTCCTCTAACTATTTTATAATAATCATTAATTTCATTTCCCTGATTTTTTTAATTTCCATTCACATCATCAAATCAGCTTGGCCATAAATTAGGATATAACATTTAGATCTATGAGCTCATTTTTTCAAGTCAGATTGGAGAGTTTTGATGGATAATCTGCTTAATTGAATTAATTTCTGTGTCTAATTCAGTTATTTATTAATAAATGTTTGTGAATGTTACATATATAGCTCATCCCATTATTTTCTTCTATTTCTTTCATTATTGCTACTTGCCATAATTTTCAATTAGAATATATGTTTTTGTTTTAAATAATTAAGTTTCATTCTGTTTTGTTGAACTAGTTTAATTCTCCCAATTTTATTTCAGTACTCTTTGATGGTTCGTTTTTTTTTAACTTCTTTATATTCTTTTGTTCAAGTTACCAAATGAGTTATACAAAGTCGTTCTCTTCCAGCTATGCCTATTTTTTAGTATTTTATCTGGGATATTCTTTAGATATCAATAGACTAATCAATTATACTATATGTTAGTTTTGTCAATTACTTCTATCTTCACATATTTAATTGTAATTTACGTATATTAATATATTAACTATGGGCTAATTTTTTCTTTTATAATTATCTCTTGATTGTTAGATTATTACTTTATATAAGTCTTTAGTAGTTTATGACTATCTCTTTAATTACTCTGTATTTTTTCTAAGCTAATTTTAGGGATTTGAGTTTATTCTATTCCAAAATATATTAGAACTTTCATTTTCAAATGCCCTCTAGCTTCTAAAATTGCTCATAGTGTATGCTGTTGCTAAAAAGATATCCGGTCTTTTAGTGTTTAATATATAGTTAATAGACTTTTATTCAATTATTCGAAGCATTTTTGGATATAATTACTAGTAATTTTTATTTGATTAGTAAATTATTTGTGAAAACATTTAGTTCCTTTTTATATCAATGAAAACAGCACATATTATTAATATTTTTTGTAAATACTGTTCATCCCCCAGATAAATGTTGAACAGCATTGGTATGTTCTCATGCACCTTATAAGATTCATTGAGTAAATCTTAGCATTTATTTCTAAATATTATAAAAGATCTTACATTAATTTAAGAGGCTACCTCTTTAACTGATATATCATTACATTAATTATCTTTTAAAACTTAAGTCATTTGTTTTTGGAGATCCACAAGACGATAATATTCTCTATTTGCTATTTCTTGATGTGTTTATATAGATTTTACAAACTATATATTAAGTTTATGTGAATACTTTTACTCTCTTAATATCTTCTTTAATATTTTTTGCATCTAAATGTGTGATTATTCTTTTTATAACATGCTAAATTTACTCTTTTAATTATATTGCTTATGTACGAGTTTACTTTTATTAACATTATTTACTTTTTGTTTTTATGTGTTTATATAGCAATTATAATCTGCGTATTTCTTATTATTGTGGGATTTAACCTTTATTTTAACAATTTGACAAATTGTTTTCACACTGCTCAATGAACGATATATGATTAATCAAATATTTTCGTAAAATCCTTGACGATTTAGAAATATCCTGAAATTTCACTCAATGATACACTTCAAAGTGCTATTAGAGATATGATTTTCCAGCAACAGCTAATAAAAGTTATTACTTCATTTTGGGTCTATTCACTTAAAAAATTAGAATCATAATATTTTGTACATAAGGCATTAAATATTTCTTAGAAATATTCAAAAAATCTTTTTAATTTAGTGTGAGACTATAAATATAAAGTTAAAGAAAAATTGAAGACTTTCATTGTCCTGAGATATGACTATACTCCATAATTCAACAAAAACAATATTTCGACAAGCTACAATACAGTATCCATAATTCTTGGCGTATCTCAATAATATGGTATAAAATATTTTTCCCATCAACAGCTGAAACTAAAGGATGGCAAAAGGTCAAGCCCATTAGAGCCGAATTTCTACCTAAATAATTTAACGGAGCATCTCATGCCTTTAAATATTAATGAAGCATAGAAGTCTTTCACTTAAGTGCAGGGTCCTTCTTCTCAATAAAAGGTACCCTTAGTACTATCTCACTTCTTATCAGTTTATAGAATTTATAGAAAAGTTAATTATAAGAAATAAACTGTTATTCAATAACTTTACATACTCCAACGGTAAGGATGGCCTCAAGATAATTGTAAATTTAAACACAATTTTATTATATATCTCAAACATAACCATTAAAACAACTCAATACTATACAATAAAATGATCATAAGAAATAATTGCAAGTGATTTTTAAGTATTGCGACAAATTACTCAAAATATTTTTTTAAGAATTTTCTCATGACTTAGATTTAATAACATATATGAAATAGTATATCACAAGTAAATTTTCTTTTCTTAAATCAAATTTGATAAAGTCTTTTCGAAATTGAATTCTGATCAATATAGTTGGTGCCATAAATTTATTAATTTCAATAAGAGACTCAAGATTCAAAACATCTAACCAGAAATATTCTTCAATTTTGTAAGATAATTTCTAATTATTTAATATAATGCTAGGATGTAGGGTGAAGATGTCAGCAGACATGACTTTGGGAGTTCAAATAAAATTCAGATCAATGAAGGATTTGATGACCTTCATCATATTCAATAGGAAATTTCTGCAATTATAACAATTGTAGAGCAATCTCCCACCAGATCAGCAAACCAAGATAAGATTCTTGTAGGATTTTCTTGATGAAAAAAATGCCTACTTATAAAGCGTAGAATTGTAGACTTTCAATATGCCTCAAAATGAAGAGCTCTCAAACAACTCAAAAAGAAGAGTCGATACGATAAGGTCGACGAGGCTATGTGGTTGAAGGCTACCAAGACTGAAAAAGTACATTTGCGGATTGGGTTTTATACTTCACAATATTGTGAAAAGTTCAATATCTCTTAAAAAGCAAAGTTAAAGATATCGTATCCCAACAAAGATATCATAAACTACGTATAACTATAGATAGTATTTGAAAAAATCAAAAAGTTTTTTTAACTTTTTGAAAAAGATGTGCTCACACATACTGACCTGTAAATAAAAATGCCAAGGACCGCAGTGTTCTATTAGGATAGACTTCTTTTGGTAATGAACTAACGTAGCTAAATAATTGATTACAACTAAAGTTAAAACAATGAATCCTTTGCGTATCTAATTTCTATATTACATTTATTTTAGTAAATTTTTTGCTGAATATTCAACGTAGTTAACTCAATGTTTAGAGTTATGCCAATGAGTGCATAAGTTATTGTTATAGTAATCTTTATTTTTATATTTAAAAGACCTTTATTGTCTTAAATATATATTTTTGCAAACATCTACGACTGTTATTATATTATGAATATTAAAGAATTATGATTTTATTGATTTCGAAGACCAGTGATTGATTTAAAAATAATTTTTACTTTTGCCACTAACAAGAAATCATCCAGCCTCCCCAGTTTTAAAGCTTAGAAATACAAAATCTACCAGAGTTCGTTATCTTTCAGAATTCTCATCCTGAATAATTATATAAATTCCAATTCTCCCACATTTTTGAAGACTTGCATTTTAGCAAGCTTGTTCTTTTTTTTGCTTTTTACTTATTGCAATCTGTTTATTTTTGATTATATCTTTTAACCTATATACTTAGAAAAAGTATGTTTTGTAATCATTCCTATATATTAATTAATCCATGACTCTAATAATTTTGATTCACTAATTCTTTGCGTTCTAAAATGGGCTGTTAGGAGTTTGATATTTTTCTTGATCATTCATTATGGATTTTGTTAGCCAAAGCTTTGTCTTTCAATGTTTTAAAAAGTTGCCGCAAATTATTTTTTAAATGGTTATCAGATCTATATCAAATTATTCTCTCCTTTCCTTAATAGAAGTATTGGAACATTGCTATTATATTTTTTAAAAACTTTGAGTTCCTATTTAATAGTTTTAGATCTTTATCTTGCCAATATTATCTTATCAACTATATGCCATCATAAAAAGATATCTCAGCTATGGTCTCTACACTTAGAAAGAATTAATTTAGTTAATTCTAATTCATGTGAAATTCAACTCCAATTAGAATAGTTCCCTTATATAAATCATTATTGTCTTTTTTTTAGTACTCCAAGTTAGTAACATAAGTCTTCCATCACTATTAATTATTTATTTTAATAATTATACCATGCAAATGACTCTATATTTTTCTTTCTTTTGCTGCATGAATTTATAATTTTTGAGTGTATATTAGTGAATAAATGAAATTAAAAGCTTTGCTTGTTAGTTTGACTTAAGTAATATTTGATCAATATTTTTATGGTTTTAATTAGGAGACTACCTCCATTCAATGATAGCATTCCACCATTCTTGGCTTGTTGTATTTTTCCTATGTTTTAGTTCTTGATTTAATTATTATTGTTAGTTGTCAAATACCAACTAACCCAATAAACTTCTTTGATTTTTAACTATTACTTTGATAATTTTGTCCTGTTTGGTTCTTATTTTAACTTTAAGCCTCTAAAAAATCAATGCAGTCGCAAGCCAATGAGTGTCTTCAATGATTGTCTATTTTTTCCTGTTTATAATTTATTTTTTATTTTGTTTATTTTTTTATGTTAAAATATCTCATTCTTAGAGACCTAAACTTCACTTTCTCTGAATGGTTTAAAGAAGCATAGAATGATAAAATTTTACATGGTAAATTAAATGTTCACAAATATAATTTGAAGTTACTATGATTTGCAACATTTTTTATTGTATTTTAGGGTTAATTTAGGAGCTTTTATCTCTTTGTCATTGTACTCCTAGATGGGATGTTTTCTCCTTTGGTAAATCTTCTAGTCTTATTATGCTTGCCAATAATTCACTATTAGTTCTTAAATTTAATTATAATAAAAAGCCAACTAATTAATATCATATCTTTAGCTTATTAATTATTATTATTAATAATAAAATTTGATTTAACTTAATTAATAAGATTAATTCTTTTTTTACAAATTTTTAAAATTAAATATTCATATCCTCATATTTTAAATCATTAACATGCTTTCATTTTAATAATATATCGTTAGGATTACACAATTGAAAATAATCCAAAAAATGTTTAGGTCTGTTTTTGAAGGTTTTCATTTGTTAATTTTAATAATAACTATTTATAGATATCGCCCAGATAGAATAGATTTTATTAAATAATTTGATATGAATCTATAGCGATTAAATTTATTTTAAATGACGATTTTAATTTTACAATAATAAATATCTAATTCAAATCATAATGTTAATAATGAGTTTTATGGCTTACTTACTTAGTGAATTTACATGCTGATTTTAAGATATTAATGCAATCTCACTATTTTTGGCTATACTGCTTATGTTATTAGTCTTTTATTGGCAAAGTTTTAAGTGCATTTATTGAGAATTAAGCAGATATTTTATCGATCTTTCTTAATGTGTTGAGAGTTACCTAACTAAATGAGTTCTATTTACTTTTATTTTAGTTTAATATTAACGATTCTAATTTTCGCTGTAATTACAAAGTAATTGTATTTCAAAATATTGTCTTTTTGCTTTATTAGGATCAACCTATATCTTGATTTAATGATTTTAAAATTATCTATATTGGTAGTAGTTTTGAACCTATATCTTTAGGTTAGATGATTTTTTAATGCTATATACAAAAAAAGTGATTTAATTCATTTTGCTTTTAAACTTGCATAAATTGCTAATATATTTATAATATGTAGCACCATAAAATCCTTATTAAGTGCTATGACTTTTATGCTTACCAGTTATCAATACAATGGTAGCTAGTTAATTGAATAGATTCGTTGCCTTCATTTCATCAATTTGGTTCTTCTTCAGTTGAAAAGTTGAAATTACTTAATGATATGGAAGAAAGGATAAGATCTCCAGGTAGACTATCTTATAAACTTGAAATCAAATCATTATAATTTAATATCTTAATTATAATTATAAATGTAAATGAAATTAATGATTTTATTAATATTAATTTGTTTTTATAATTACTTAATGATTTTAAACAAGGATTTCCAATTCTAATTGTTTGGAGTTTACAACTAAAACTACACTGCTCATTACAAGCATTAACTGTTCTTCTTGATATGAAACTCATAATTGAGATCTATTATAAATTAATAAAATTAAATTTCACACTTTTAATTAATTGATTTGCTTAAGATAAATTACTTATGCATTTTTTAGCCGTGATGGAGAGTAAATAATGACTTAACTGAGGAAAAGGTAAAAATTGATAATAATTGTAATGTATTCATTGGTAATGTTCAAAAATTATTAGAATTAACTATATGTAATCATATCTTAAAATATTCGAATTTAATTTATGTTCAGTATGTTAATGTGTTTTATAGAGAGATTAAACTATATACATTTAAAACCTAATGTAATGTAATAACTATTTTATATAATAAGTATTGAGATTATTATTAAAATTTGAGAGTTAAACTAAAATTAAAATTAAGCATTATTATCATAATTAATTGTTTGCTTTTCCTTTTAGTTAATAAGCACTGATATTTACATATTCATATAAATAGACTTAAATTGAGAAATCAACATGAAACTATCGTCTAATGGTAGTAAAAAGATTTATATTATTATTAATCAATATAAAGTTTCAGTTTTAATACTATAATTGGCAATCTCCCTATAAAAATGATATTATTTAATTTAGAGTTATTAGTATTGCACAAATAACACTAGCAATTCCCATTATTTATGAAATTAAGCAGTTTTAACTAGAAATGTGTTAAGTATTCATGAATGAATGTGAAAAATAGGATGATGTCACTTAATTTAATACTTATTATAAGCAATCATATTGTATTGTTGTTAAATAAGTCTATGGTATTGTTTGAACCTACAACTTTATGACTACCTCAGTCTTTGCCTGAATTACTTATATTGCCAAGAGATATTTAATGGTGAGTTTTTAAATAATTGAAATATTTCTTATAAAATTGTTAATAATGATAAGCAGAAATGGATATATTAATTTAGATGATTTTGTAAGTAGAAATGAATTGAGTTGCTAAACAGTAAACTGATAATTATTATTTTATGAAATGCATCAAGAGTGAGAAATTTCGACTCCATTTGGTGAAGCAGTTATATTGAGTATGAAGTAGATCAAAATTCCCATAAACGATAAATTAATTAAGCTCCTTTCAGAAAAGGAGTGTTTCCGAAATCCAATAAAACCGTCTAATAGAATGAATAAACCTCAGTTGAAAGTCTAATTAAACAGAAGAGTAACCGCCAGGTATTGCCACTTCATTAAGTAATTTAAATTCCTATAAAATGAAAACTTAATTAAAACTCTCGGAAATCATCAAATTGATCAAAATCAATTATAGCTTAGAATAAAAATAAATATATTATGATTAATCTAATAATATTAAGTATTAGATAAACATGCTCTTTTTATAAATTTTTGGATAGGTATCTGAGTTACACTTTCCATATTCTATGGTTTGTCAATGAGTATAGAATTTAACTAAGAAAATTATAAAATGAAAAATATTATGTAATTTAATTTTACTTCTTGAAATAAAAATTTGACTGATTGTTGATATTTAAATAGCAATTTAGAAACAAGTTAACCAAACAAGGAAGATTAATAATTTTCATATACTATAAAATTAAAGGCGATATTATATAAAAACCCAATTAAATATATGATTTGTTCTAAAGCTTGATGCAAGGTAGAATTGAATTCCTAAGACAATACAATTCTATAAGCATAAATAAGTATCATAAAGTCAATTGTATTATAAGGTCTTAATGAGAGAATATAAATTAAAATAAACAAGAATAAAATAAAGAATTGCAATCGATGTGATTAGAATTTTTATAAATATAGTAAATTTATTATTTATTGAGCTTATCGCCTTAAAATATTTTGAAAGTTGGCAGCTTCAATTACTGTATACTAAAAGAGCAGCTTATACTTATGCCTTCAGTGTAAGTGCAGAAGCAGATTTAATTTCTCAGCAGACTTATTTGCATGATGAACCTCAAATCCTTAAAAATAGCAGTATTTTATAATCATGGATTTTCTTAACTCTATGCTTCGAGTACATCCATAGGATAAAGAGTTGGTATTTTTAACAGACCAGCAAATGCCGTACTTTAACTCTATCTATAGTGGAGAACAATAGAAGCACACCTAGAAATATGCATATAGGCATTCTAAGAATTTATGGTCAGTTGAAATACGCTAAAAATCATTAAAAAAAACTAAAAAATAGTGACACTTTTATTGATTTATAAAATTAAAATTGGTTCATTGATTCATTGATTCCCATTATTTTAAAGTAAATAAGTTAATTTATTAAAAAATAACTAAAATATTTTTATTAAAATATCATTTGATTCAATTAAATTACTATGTCTGCTTATAATAGATACTTTTTTGAGTTTCAAATTTATTTAATCTTTATGAAAATTCGTTATTCGTTAAAAATTTTGTATAAAATCTTATAAGTGTTAAGTAGTGACTTTAAATGTGATTCAAATTCCTTTAAAATAATGAGATTTTTATTCCCTTTATTTTATCATGATTTTAGGTTCAATTTTGTATTTCATGCTAGGAATTATGATTGAATTTTAATTATTAAATATTCTTTAGAAATTTTTAATAATATATTACTTATAAATTATGATTACTTAGATAAGATTACCTTTGATAAGCTAAAGAAATAAAATTCAATAAAATATATGGTCCAAGTTATTAACAATATTTATTATTAGATTTAGACTATTGTTAAGAAATTTATGTTAAATATCTAAGATTTTTCTTAATTATTTTATTAAATTAAATTGAAAAAAACACTTATTTATGGCCATGGGATTCAAAACCCCAAAACCCTTTCAGTAGTTTGATTGAGTTTTTGATTGATAAAAGTAGACTATTAGTGCATACTTTATTAGGGTTTTAATAGGGTTAATGTAGGGGTTTAATGTTTAAATATTAGTA
>ARYC01013163.1:0-14840 GCA_000711775.1 Oxytricha trifallax
TGTCATTCCCATCATATTTCATTCTTTTTCTATTTTATTTACTTGAATTTGATGGTACATTCATGTTTTAATATTTTTCTCTTATTCAGTATTTTGAGGTTATCTTTTACTGTTTAGCTGAACACTATTATTTATATTTATTTGCTTAAAATTCTTTATTTACATATGCAATTGTAGATATCATTTTTATATTTTTTTCAAAAGTCATTAATTATTATTGATAAAATACATAACAATCATGAAAATTGTTTCTCAGAGATACAAAAAATTTTCATAATTTTAATATAAGCTATTAAGTTTATAATTAGGCAAAAAGAAAGTAAAATATATTCATCTTTAAAATTTTGTGCATAAATTAAATGCGATGTGACTTTATTTATGGCATTTTCTATTTTAATTATTTATTACTTCCCAAAATATTTCTTGTTGAGCGAAGGTCCTGTAATTAAGTAAATAGACTATTTTTTTAAAATGAAGGGAATTTATATTAATGTGCAAAAGAAAAATATATCTAGATTGAACAATTTAAAAATGTTTAGATAGTAAAAATACAATAAAATATCCAAAAATTGATAACTTACTATGTATTTTTCGTTCAACAGTTCTTTTATCAGGATGTATTTCATAGTGCCTGAACAATTGACATTTCATTTTAATTATAATTTAGTAAATTCAAATTTTAATATGTTTATTTATAAGTAATTATAATCCAAAGATTTATAATCGATAATGAATTTTTAGATGATATTCATTAATTCTTCTTCATTTTTTTAATGTCTTCATCATACTTTTCTTTGCCTTTTATTTTATGTTATTTATTGTTAAATTAGCCTTCATATTTCAATATTTTATCTAATGCCTTACTTGCTATAAAATATTTACACTATTAAATATTTATTATTCATTAATATTAGTGAATTTTATTTTAAATTAATAGATTTTATTAATGTATTATTGATTAATTTTCTGCAAATCTTTTAATATAATTAATAAATTTTGTTTAATATGTATTTTATTGAATAATTAATTACAATTATCATTAAATAATTTTTTTTTCATAATCATTTTTTTCTTTTTTTTTGTAACTTTGTGTATAAATAAATTTTTTAAAGGATTTTTCTACTTTTTTTAATTCTTATATTTTAATACTTCAATATTCTTTTAAACATAAGTTTCTATAGCAAAACAAAATGTTTATTATAGTCTATTTGAATATTTCATTATATTTATTTTATAAAAAAAGTTAATAGATAGGTCGCACCACTCCGAATGTGGAACTCTAAGGAAAGCAATAGGATCAAACATGATCCACTTAGACCACAAAAGTAGGAGGAATATTAAGTCGACCAAAGTGGCTGCTCACCATTGCTCAGCAAAGACGATGCAGATCTTATTGCCCATTTCAATGAGTAGCAATAAGAAAGATTAGCGAAATTCGCTACACAAGGACTACTGAGTATAGACCTCAACCATCACCAAGCCAATCTCCTAGCTCTAGCAATAGACGATCCAAATATCACAGACTTCTACTCAATGAGATTCAAGGTAGAAGTTGAGGCAAAAATCATAAGAAGATAGCTCAAAGAACAAAGAGCCAAGAGTCCTGAAGCTTCACGCAAGAGCACGCACTACACAGACACACGAGACCAAGTAAACCTCACTTAAAGTAATACCTCATTTGACTACTCCCATAGTCAATATTCGCTATTTAATAGTGATTTAATTAATAAACCACCCAACTAAGACTTTATGAGGACCACCTAGAGTAGCAATATATTCAATAATAACCTGAATTCAAATCAGACAAACTTATTTAACAGCTCCAACACAAACTTGCCATCTCTAGACATCTGGGGTAAACTAACTCAAAAGGTTAAACAAGCATTAAACCCACCCACGTGGAATGATCTTTTCAAACCAAACTGCTCGTTAACTCAATAATTTAGTTTACACAAAATCCAGAGACCCCTCCAACAAAACCCCAAACCCATCTTCAAACAAAATTTATTTGATCAAAATCTCACTACTAAATAGGAAGTAATGAGAACTTAAGGGGATGACGCACTTAGGGTACTAAATAGGGTAGATAAGGAGACACGTGTCCTCAATAACAACCATTTTGACCAAATTCAAAATAATCCATAACTACCCCAAACAATATAAGACACACCCACCAACATAATAGACAAGCTTTAATCAAAGAATGAACTCATCAATGACAAACAAGAAGCTTCCTTTTAAGCGTCTCCATATTTACTTGAGTCAACAGAAAAGTTTTCGGTTCACTCAAAAAATTAAGGAATCAGTCCTAACCTGATCAGAATTGAAGATATAAATATCAATTAGGAAAATTTATCTTTCAAACAAATGATTAATTTATAATCACAAAATTAATAATATAACAAAACTGGCAGCTTGAGAATACTTTTCTGCAGTAGGAATAAGTACAATAATAGGAAAAATAGTTGTACTTTAAGAAATGTGCAATTGCTCAGAAACTCTAGATAGCTAAATATAGACCTGGAAAACTTATAGATCCAGGATCAGAAATGCATAGCTACACTCAAAGATGAACAGCAAACAAAATGGGAGAAAACTAAAATCATCAAGAAAAAGAAGAGAAAGTGAAGAATAAGATGAGCAGACACAACGGACGACAAGTAGACAACCTACGGTCCTTAAAACAGGAAAGGCTTTATTGAACAATAAAGCTAAAATCCATGACTACTAAAAGGGCTTGACCCTTATATATATTAAACATATTATTGATCGGGGGTCCCCAGAGGCCTCAATGTGATCGTATTATTATTATTATTATTATTTATTTTATAGATTATCTTTTTTAGATTTTACCTATTTTTATTTATCTTTTTACTAATTAATATCATAGAGAAAACTTAAAATTTTTTTAATCAAATCTAAATGTTTTATTTGAAGGATTTTATATATTTATGATTAAATTTAGATTCCTTTGATTTACCTCTGGACCTCATTATTACCTAATAAACTTAGCTACTCATTTTGAACTTCGAGTTCTAAGTTAAGTTGACTAATTTGTTTTATAATGATTTGAGAGTAAAAATTAACTAATAAGTGGTTAAAATTTACTCCTACATTATAACAAAAAGGCTTAGAACTTATCACATACTTGAAAAGTTTTAATACACTTTTAACATAGTCAAATAATCAGAATTCTAAAAATTTAACAATTTACAATTGTTAAAAGGGCAAATATTCTAGTTCATAACATAAATAAAATAAGCCACGAATGTAAGCTCAAGAAAATGACGTTAATAAGTTTGTATTTGAAGTTCTTAAGGGGATATGCAATGCAAGAGCTAGAGGAAGGAAAATAATATATTTGCACCTTCTTCTATTAATCTTATACCTCTTCGTAAACCAGAGCTAACCATTGTAGTAAATCAGGAATTGCAATATATTTCACAATATCCAAAGAGTTGAAGGCCTAATTCAAAGTTTGAAATGTTTGGGATGTGCCAAGACCTTTCCGGCAGCTTTTAACTGCCAGAGACATTTGAAAAAATGATCTTTAGTTTACTAAATGCTACTACATAAAAACAGAGACTCTATGAAGAAAAGTTAATAGAAAGATGGAACTATGGCAAAATGAGATCAATGAAGTAGCTACAAGACCCAAAATAATCAGTCTAAGAGTACCAGACTCCATTTATGAAGTTAATGATGGTTATATTTGCTAAGCATGGATAAACTTTTTTCAAATAATAATTCAGACTTGGTTCCAATAAGCTTAAATCAGATGTTAGAAATGACTATATGTAGGAGAATTTAAAGATTATAATGTTTAAGTTGATTGGCTCCCAATTCAAAATAGTAGTCTAAGATAATTCTTGGAAAGTATAATAAGCCCTTCCCAATCATTATCTGTCAATTAAGAATTTGAGATAATTACCACTAAATTAAATTTAAACAGAAGGAATTGTATTCTACTGGACACTATTCAATACTTAATAAGAAGGTTTTAAAATCTTAAAAGACTAAGGTTACGAAGTAATTAAGGCACTAGAATGGATTAAGTAAACAAATAAAGGAAATTTAATTAATTGTAAAAATCCTGAATATTCAAAGGAATATTGATTGATTGGCATAAAGGGGCTCTTGTATAAAAAAGTTGTATAAAAAATACCAGATAAATAGTTGCAACGAGAAGATTACACTCGGAGAAACCGTAGGAATTTGGAGACATGATTGACTAATTATTTGAGAAGAATACAGATTAGAGATTTTCACGAGATCTCATTCGGATAAAATGTACACAATTCACATTGGAAATGAAAAAGATGGGGAAGAAGAATTGAGAATTAATAAATTTGTTTGGCTAATAAATTAACTAAAGTTATTTATCTTAAAAATTAAAAATAAATAAATTAATTTATAAATTAACTTAAGATGTTTGGAATTTTTACTTTGATCTTATTTTAATTTAAATTAGCTATGTAAACTATTTTTTCATATTGTTTATTCATGACTTTAGTATCTTATAACTTTACTTACACTCATTAAATTTATTTTCTTTGTTATTCATGTATTTATTAACAAAATTATTTAGAGGTCAAATCTTCTTTAGAAATATGGCATCCCTAGCATGCTTAAGGTAACTTAAAAAAACATCTCTTAATCCAATCAAAATTACTTGTCAAAATCTGATTAGTCAGGCTTTTAATAAATTCTTCTCTACAAGATGAATTAAGCATCTATCGTTTGTCCTTTTAAATTTTCGCAAAGAGTTTTTCTATGGGAGTCAAGTGAAATTAATACGAACCGAGCAATCTAAATTTTTGGAGAGTGACAACACTTATGTGATAAGTTGCGTTGTCCAAAATAAAGACTACATATGGTTACCAGTTTGGCTAAGTTTAATCTAGATAGTCAATAATCTAATGTATAAGGTAAATCTCAGAACTGCTATTATTTTTCCCAAAATTAAGAGTGAAAAAAACTCTTCAGTCACTAAGTACTGCTGCAATCATATTGACACCGTTCTCTCTAACGAGTTAGCCATTGTAATTTCCTGTGCCTTTTTAACTCCAGCTATTTTTAATTTTAGACTAATTCTAGATGCTACTCTCGTCAATATTTATCAGAAGTTTTTCATCATTCAAATACTTGACATAGTTGAAGGCTGCAATTAACTTTGCTTTAAGCAATCGTTGCTATTAGCTCTTCTGTCAATCATGTACACTTTCTTATATGCAAAACCTAAATCCCTTGTCATGGTATATCTGATTTGCTTTGTTGACATTTTTAATCTAAGAGATTGAATTAATTTCTATTGAACTTGTTTAGCAGATTGTATTTGCGTTTTATTCAACAAAGCAAAGTTTATAACTTATTTAACGATTCATGTTTTGAAATATCTATTGTTGCTTTAGCACAATAAGAATTAGTCATTCTTTTGTGAACTAGTTCCAATAATCTTATCTATCCCGTATCTGCTCAATTTAAAACGTCTCATTAACTACTTTTTAGAGCACCCGTGATCATGAAACAAATTTAGAATTTTTCAATACTTTACATCTCAGTATATTGTTTTGATAATTTTGATTAATTGCTTACTTTGACCTATGAATATATTATTTTTATTTTGAACTTGGATAGATAAACAACTTATTAAGCTTTATTTGTCGGAAAAATGTCCTAAACATGAATTTTCTACAGCTTCTTTGTGATACATAGTATTTTAGCTTTATTTTCTTTATCTGACACTATTTTCTCAAATGCATGAATTTTGTAGTTTAGTAATTAGCTGCATTGTTTAATCAATTTATTATGAATATAAGGCAATTAATTCCTAGCTTTTAGAACTATTCGAACAAATAATTCGCCTTTGATCAATAATAACAGTTGTAAATATTTGCCCTTTAATTCTCGATACAAGGGTGTCCTCAAGAGTCCGAATTTTTGATTATGTGAGTGAAACTATTTTGAAGTTTTCAGAATAGTGCACCCCTGGTACAATCAGGCAAGTAGTCTTATAAAGCGCGATTTCATCTTCAGAATCATTTTCATCATTTGCAATGCTTTTAGAAACTTCATTATCATCATCATCATCATCTGTCAAATACAAACTATTTCCTTAACTAAAACATTTTCTTATGTCTTATTGCTTAAATGGGCCCTTGATATTACTTTCCATATAATATTTTTAAAGATAATTAACTTTATTTTAAAATTATTTCTATATAGATAAATTACAATCTAATAGAGTAATTTAGTTAGCTACATGTTGTTTTTTTAATAAAAAATAATAATTTACTACTAACTAAAATATTGAAGTTTTAATTATTGCAGACACAGAATCTTCTAGGAATTTTGATTTCTAGTTCAAAGTACATGCACTCCAATTTATTGGCAGTTATGATTTTTCTGATATAGTTTAGTTTGAAATATTGGGGTTTTACATGAAAGTTGTTGTTTGTTATTGTTGTAGTTGCCGCTGTATTGGTAGTTGTTGTATTTAATTTTGCAAATATTAAAAGTTTTTTTCAATGATAATCCTAATGTTTTTCTGTAAAAAGTGATGTCTATATTTTGAATAATTCCATATAATGTTAGTCATTTTTGCCATTAAATAAATCAATTTCTATATAAAAATTAATATTCAAATATAATATTAGAACATTTATATTCAATAACTATAAACTTGGCAAATGAACTTCAACAAAAATTTGCAAGAAATCCATGTGAGCCAAGTGAGAATTAAAATTGGGTCCAAGAAAGAAGTGTATAACTTTTTTACCCAAGAATGTGGAGCATATTTGCCCAAAATTAATTGCTCTAATATATGCTTCTTTCGAAGCATATTAACAGGAGAAGGGGAGGTAGCATATTTGCTAGTAAATTTCAATAGTTCTTAAAACGAAAAGACGTAATAGTTTCTGCTGTTCCACAGATAGAAGGTCTCACATCTGACGACTTTATCTTAAATGCAGAAGGCAAGCCATCCCTTTTAAAATACCTCCCCGATTGAATGGATTGGCTCCATTTAGACAAAAAATGGATTACAGACATTCTGCTTTCCTTAGATACTGATGGAGTTAACAATATGATACAGAGTGCTAAATAATAGCGAAAGCAAAGACTCGACACCTCTTAAAATAACCTAGTTCATATGAAGGCTCAATTCATAGATGCTCTTAATAATTCTATTTCGTTTAGTGGCAAGCTTATAATATTATCTCACTGTTATTTAGTAAGTAAAGGTAGATCAGCATTTTTATTCAAACAGAGAACCAAATAAAAGTGTAGAAAACCTAACTAAGAGGAGGAATAATATAGTTAAAATTTCAGCACTAAGTCATAGTAGAAATTTATGGATTAGAATTAGAGGGTGAGAAATGAAATCAACGACTTAAGGGGGCAGGTTGATGATCTTGTCAACTATAAACAGTTGGTGAAGAACTTCATGAAGGGTGTGAATTATAGACTAGGAGGGAAATCCATTGAACCTATAGCCTAGTTAATAGGACATAATTTTATGATTTGACTTAATTTAATTGATGGCTAAAGTTTTTATTCTTTAACAGTTAGAAAATAATTATATCTCTAAGAATTTAAAATTGTCAGATTTTTCATCTGAATAGTCAGCAAATAATTCGGAGTAACAATTAACCTATGGGTGATTAAAAAATACTCCTTAATATAAAACCTAAAATTTTAGTTGTCTCGATGTGTTGTTCAAAGACTATGAAATCATTGTTAAAGAATTAAAATTTATTAAAAAGTATTACAAAATTATGAAAAACTCTTACAAACTCTTACAAAGTATTACAAAAACATTTCTTTTCTTACGAATTTGAAGAAAGCTCATAAGTTTAATGATCCCACTTATTCAACATGTTACGAATCTACAAAGTAGTTTTAGACATTAGAGTACTTTAAAAACATTATAAAACACTTCTATATATATGAAAAGGGTTGTAATCATGAAAGCTCAAACATTTTTAATTAACTATTCTATAAAACTTAGTCTTTCAGGGGTTTTGATAGATTGTGTAATAGTATGTAAGAGTTTGTAATACTTTTACATGATTTATATTAGTTATTAAAGAATTAAGAAATATAAGAATAGAAGTTAATTTAACAAAAATAGAAAATTAAAAAATTTATACTTTCAAAAAATAGCAACAGTATAAAAATTAGAAGTCCTTTGGTTATGAGCTCTACTATATTTATCAACATTGTTTTCTATAAATAGGCCATAATTATACAAATAACAAACAACTGACATAGGCAAGGCATCAATAAAGAGACCAAATAAGAAGCCTCAATAGGTCGCGACTTTCAACTAATAACAAGAGGATTCAGGATATACAGCAGAGTTTTTCAACTATGAACAGCTTACGGATTTAAGGTGCGAGAAGTTGAGGACAAATATTTTGGAACTTCTTAAGAATCAAAAGATTATTGGGAAAAAATCTTACAAAGCAGGTCAAAGTTTAATTACAAGAGCGGTTCCGACCTGAAACTATCAAGATGCATAAGGAATGGCTATACAACACTTTAAATACCAGGGAATCAGAATCCAAAAGCAATACTCCCTCCAAGGCTCTATTTAGAATTAGAAAAGGCCACTCAAAGTCGGGATAAATTGCTATTACAAAACCCCAAACAACAGACCCTCAATGAAAAACTAAAACTTATCGATAAGCGAATAAGAATTATTCCATAGTTATACTCCAAAATTTGAGGCATAATCCTTATCAACAAACTAGAGACTTACAGAAGAGGAGGACCCGGACACCTAATCAGACACCACCTTCTCCGAATTGAATCAGATAGATGAACTAATCTCAAAAAGGTTCGAAGAGCTCAGAGCTAACTTAATGAAGGATATGTATGATAGTCACCTTTTTAAAGTTCCTGACAATCTCGAAACAGACGTGCTGGCTAACCTCAATGAAAAATTTGCTGAAGTTTGCAATAAGGTTAAAAAAGTTGAGCAAAAGTTTAGAGAGATGGACATACCAACGATTAAATAAGAGCTAATTAATTAGGGAAGAGAAGAAATAGAATAACCTTTCATATTTTAGTTTCACATATCAAGAATGTGGCAGCCACAATAAGAGTTGCGACCTAGGAGTCCTTGGCCAACAATGTAAAAAGAGTGCATGAGCAAATCTAGGCTCTCACAAAATCCATTGAAAGCGCTGATAATAGTATAAAAGAATTGTCCGAGAAGTATTCAAGTTAGCTGGAAATCATAAACCAGTCTCAGTCCAAGCATGATCAGCAATATGAAATGGTTGAAAAATAACATGAAAAATGTCATTGACCAGGTTTACAAGATTATAGTGGACCACAAGTAAGGCGTTGCCAACAACTTACATACGATCAAGAAAAATATCAAATATGTAGTTAATAGGGTCTCTAGAGTTGAGAAACTTGATTTGTAAAATTAAGGTCAACAAATATAGGAGTAATAACTTTAAAATTAACAACTAAATCAGAACCAAAATATTCAACAACATTTGAAAACTGAGGATAAGAACAAAAAGATAGTTAAGATATTAAGTTGACAATTTGCAAATATAATTAGGGAAATTAGAACATTTAGATCTTTAAAATTGATAACAAAACATACATTCATGACAATGATATCTGAGAGTTCATTAATATGATTGAATAATCTGATTTAAAGAAGTCAATTTGACCAAAATTTATAAAAATCTACTTAATATTACTTTAAAAACTTTCTTACGCCTTTATCATCTGATTACTCGTGGGTTTTGGGGTTAACTTGATTAGTAATTGGTTCGGCAGATTGATTATGCTTAATTCTTATGCGTTATTTTATTCTAATATTTAACTGCTTAAAATAAAGACAGATTCAAATTATTTCGCATAATTTTATTGTATTTTCCTACGAGCTTCTTGTATTATAATATTCTTAAATAATTAATGATTCTATTTTCAAATCTTTAATGTCTTTTTATTATTTCATTTATTAATTATAATAAAATTGATTTTTTAAATTTAGTTGATTTCTTGTTATTAACTGATAGTTATTTATATTATGCTTTTACATATAAAAACACAATATATTTATTGTGAAATTAATCATTAGTTTAACATGATTCTCTTAAATCTGAATCAATTTATATTTTATGACTGCTAAGAAAGACTATATATATGATTAACTATTTATGCAATTTAATATTTCTGTTTCACATTCTTAGTGTTAATTGTATTTTAAATTGTTGAATAATTAGTTTTAAGGTTTAATTTTTAGTGCTAATCATCATAATATTTACTATCGATCATATATTTAAAAAAATAAAAAATAGTTTGAACTTAAAAATATACGTAACATATATTTGACTAAAATAGATTAAAATGTAAATAAAAATGATAAAACCTCACTGTCATTTCTTAAACTTATGCCATAATTATTAAAAAGTAAGTAAATATAAATCAAGAATTTGAACTTCAAAATGCAAATTTAAATTCTCATAATTGAATTAGCAGGAAAAACTAATAATAATCCTTAAAAAAATGTAAAATGAGACTCTCCATACTGCGCAACAAAAATGATGACTTTTAAAGATTAAATAATTTAAATTACGGAATGAACATCTAAGTCCTATAAAATATACTAATTACACTTCTCACAGAACAACATTTGAATAAGAAAATCCAAAAAAATTAAAAATAAAAAGTAATTAATAAATATAAGAGAAGAATTTATCATGACATGCTTTAAAAAAAGAATATATATAATTCATTTTTCTCGCTCATTATTATACTTATATCTGAAGATATATAATTAAAGGGAGTTTGTATTTTATTTTACATTTATATTTCAGGATTCTTTTCTATTTTATCAATAATAACTATTCTATTTTTCTTAACATCACTATTGTGCAATAGAAATTATACTACAGTTTAGTGTACAAAGACCTAACTTTCATCACTAGTTCAACTAGGCTTCAATTTACTCTTAATGCATCATCGATTTCTTTCTCTTTTTATTCCTTCTCTTAAGTAAAATATTATAAAGCATTCTATTAGGTCATGGATATGCTTATTTACAATGTACCATATCGACGGTTAATTAACTTCTTTAAATTTAACATAAAATAAATATAATTAAATATTATTAAAGTGTTTTTATTATAATTTAAACAAATTTAAGTAAATGAACAATCACAGAGTTATTAGTCAATTGACTAAAAGCATTCCTTATAAGCCTATCAATAGCGTTGAAGACTTATAGCGTTGTAATTGCAACTAAATCACAGTTTCAATTGTGTTAACAGTCAAGACATATCTTGTTTGAAAGCTTTTAATGAGCAAGACATTTGATTTTATATATTATTAATATTATATTTATTTCATTCATAAATAAAGCAATCAATTGTAGGTTAAGAGCGCCTGAAATTGGAGATAAAAAAGTATTTATTAGTATAGACAATCAAATGATTGGCCTCAATGAATATTAAGTGAAAGATAATCAATACTTTTTAAGAAATGAATTTAAAAATGACTGAATCTCGACGAGAAAATATACAATAATAATAATAATTATTTTGAAAGTATTTAATTCTAAACCTTTTTCTTTAGAATATTCATTCTGGGAGAAGATAAAAATTAAGAATTTTTAGTGAAATTAGTTAATGCTCAAATTAACTATCACTTGAACTTATAAAAGGGCTTGACCCTTACATATAATAAACATATTTAAGATCGGGGGTCCCCAGAGACCTCAATGTGATCACATTATTATTATTATTATTATTATTCATTCTGGATGTTTAACTAATTTTCCTAATATATAATCTTATTAAAATTGGAATAACTCAAAATACCTATTTGAATTGGATTTTTAGCAATAATCTTAAATAACTAAAATTATGTAACTTAAATAGTTTTATATAATATAATTTGAAAGTTCCCTCTATATAGAAATTATTAAACTGATTGTATACTAGATTTCATGCTTTAATCATATATTTATTATCTTTCATATTATTATTATCTTTAGATTAATGGTATTATTTAATTTAATTAAATACTTACTTAATGATTTTGTGGCTAAACCTTATTTCATTTCTTTTTTGAGTAAATTTAAAATATTTTACAGTATAATTCAATGATAATATTGGAATATTTAAACATGGAAAATCTAAGAAATAAAATAATTTAGAAAATACTACAATCACTAAATAGCTTGTCTCATAATGGATCATTCAAAACCCCAAAACCCCTTAGTGAGGTTTATAAATGCTTTGATTTGTAGGGTATAGTTGAGGTCTTATTGGGGTTAGTAGAGAATAGGTCCATTTGTAAAATGAGAAATAGAAATCAGCGAAATTTAGGGTCTATTTATGATGAAAAATATTTAGATTTATTATTGCAGCTTAGGTATGGTACGAGTATTAATGTAGACTTAGTCAAACCAGTCCTGAATTATGCAGCTATAGCAAATCTACTACACAAGAGTGCCTCAACTGTTAGGTATCACTGCTTACTAGCTGTTCACCATTTTAATTCTGGCTCTTGAAAGCATCCTGCAAGAAAATATAAGTTCTCTCAAGCTCATATTGACTACCTCTGCGACTCGAGGACTTTGAAGTATTGGGCACACTTTCCATCAGACAAGCGAGCTGTGAAGTTTCATCGCAAGTTTCCTGACATACGTATCTCTCCATAGACTATAGCTAATATTTATAGACGAAATGGTATTAAGCGAGTATAATCAAAATGAGGAGATCGTTATAAATAATTCAAAAATGAGATGAATTAGCATTATGTTCTAATCAAATTTGACTAATGTTTTTTCAAATGTAGTTATTTCGAATTAATTTCATGTGTTTATTTATTATTCTTAATTTTATTAATCAAACGTGTATTATTCTGATAATTAATTTTTCTAAACTTTTCCAAATCATTTCTATTTTAGGGCATCTAAGTAGTTGTAGTAATCTTTAAGTTTCTTAATTAAATTTTCTTAGATATCTTCATCATATCTTCAGGGTATCTTCCTCAAAAATCAAAAAGTTCAAAAATATTAAAATTAACAATAATAACAACAGCAATAGCAGTAGCAACAGCAATAGCACAGTAATAATATCAAAATTAGCTTAAATTAGGACTCAGGGATTTTTAACAAAAAATCAAATTTTTGAAAAATTTCAAATATAAAGTCTTAATGTTAAGGATGATAATATAAGTGATGATGAAAATGAAGAATAAAATCAAAGATTTTAAGAATTTTTAAATTCTCAGGAATTTAAAACTGAGTCCTAATTCAAGCTAATTTTGATATTATTGCTGTTGCTACTGCTATTGCTGTTGTTATTATTGTTAATTTTAATATTTTTGAACTTTTGATTTTTGAGGAAGATACCCTGAAGATATGATGAAGATATCTAAGAAAATTTAATTAAGAAACTTAAAGATTACTACAGCTACAATTACTTAGATGCCCTAAAATAGAAATGATTTGGAAAAGTTTAGAAAAATTAATTATCAGAATAATACACGCTTGATTAATAAAATGAAGAATAATAAATAAACACATGAAATTAATTCGAAATAACTACATTTAAAAAAACATTAGTCAAATTTGATTAGAACATAATGCTAATTCATCTCATTTTTGATTTATTTATAACGATCTCCTCATTTTGATTATACTTATAATTACTTTCAAGACTCCCAACAGAGTGAAGAGAGTAATTGATTTTACAGTGCCATTTATAGTAATAATTTAAACTATATATATGATTAAATGCAGAGAGCTACTGATAATAACATCAAGTTCATACATGCAGATGAAGCTGTGTTTACCTTCAACACCTTTATTAATAAATATTGGTACAAGAAAGATGATAACATAGAAGTTTATGACTAAAAAGTAAAGGCAGTCACCCATGCAATTTTAGCTGGTATAAATGAAGATTCAGGCTTAGAGAGTTATGTGATTCACCCTCGCTCTATTAAGCGAGAGTAGTATATAGAGTTCCTACATAAGCTCAGAGAGAAGTATAGCAACCAAGAGATCATCCTGTTTGCTGATAACCTTTCAGTTCATAAGACTAAGGAGTCTAAGAAAGCTTATGAAGACCTAAACATAACTCCTGTTTATAACGTTCCTTATAGTCCTTAATTTAATGGAATAGAATTCTACTGGAGTTAAATCAACACTCACTACAAGAAGCTGCTGCTGTATCATCTTATGCATGACTTGCCTATCGATACAGTAGACTTAATTCAAAGCAGCTGTAAGAGAGTGAGTGTAGATAAGACAACAATTTGTGCGAAAGAGGGAAGAATGAATGTTTATAAATAAGTTTTAGATTTAAACGAATGAATATATTCACATATTAATTGGCCCATAAAGGGGTTTAGCTTCTCTTTCTTCTCCTCTTCTTATGGCTTGCTTGGACCCATATTTCTTCTCTTCGTGCCAGCTCCTGCATCTATGTTCATTGCTTCTGGCTTTTAGACATCGTTATAAAGTCTCTTGCTCACTTCATAAATAGTCTATGACTTTCTCTCTCTGTAAACCTTCGCATGCTCTTTCATTAGGAATATACCAGTTCCAGGTTTCCCTACAAAGTTATGAATCAAAGCTTACTAGAGAGGAATGGGTGCTTCTTAAGCTCAGCGAGCCAGGTCTCGCTTATTAGTATGCCTTGCTTCTTTTAATCTTCAGGAGAAATAGAGTAGCGTTTTTTGTGAGCTTCAATGATCTCTCTGAGATAACTCTCTCTTAAAGTGCCAAGAACTCCAAAGAAGAAG
Organism: Oxytricha trifallax; assembly: GCA_000711775.1. Lineage (NCBI taxonomy): Eukaryota > Ciliophora > Spirotrichea > Sporadotrichida > Oxytrichidae > Oxytricha > Oxytricha trifallax. The sequence continues at coordinate 14,785 of ARYC01013163.1, forward strand.
CTCCTTCCTGGAAGCTTGTTAGAGAGTTGTTTCTTGGTAGGAAGATAAACTACCAA
>ARYC01013164.1:0-14371 GCA_000711775.1 Oxytricha trifallax
ATCAAATTTTTCTTACTTTTGCCCCACTTTTAATTTATACAATTTCATCATTCATAAATGCTATAATATTTATTAATTTACAATTATCTCTATTAATATCAATTGATACTTTGATCCATTATTTAAGTTACTCAGATATTTTTAAATATATCTTCATTGACAGAATTTCTGATAATAATTATTTTTTTATTAAATTAATTAATTAAAATGTCTTAACTATATATACTTATAATAATTCAGTATTCAAGATCAGAAATTAAAACAGAACAGAAATGGTTTTCAATTAATAAATTTCACTGACTTCATGGTTATGGATTAAGAATCAAATCAGCAAAGCTTATAATAATTTTACAATTTAACTAGATAAAGTCAAATTATTTTAATAGATAAATGATGATCATGAATAAAAAAGAAAAAATATTTTCCTTTTTTTACAAATAAGTTAGATTTTAATTATGCATGTATTATAATTTATTTAATTGATTGATTAAATTAATCTATATTCTATATGATTAATCTAGTATATATATATATATATATTTCTGCAATTCACTCATTGAAATAAATTTGATAGATGTATTGACAGATTTACTCACTCATAAATATGAAAATGTTAAACTTAATTCTTATCACAAAAGAACATTATTGACTAGCAATATTAGAAATATGCTCTTATCAATCAACATTGATTAAATAATAAATCAAAAGTTTAACAATTATGGTTTTTAAATTGAAGATTTTCATTTCTTTTAGTTAAATCTTTGAAAATTCTAATGAATATAAAGTTTACAGCATAACACGCGATTGGAAAACTAAAAATAATAATTATTCTATTATCAAAGACATTTACTAATAATTTATTTAAGACTTATGTCTATGGTTCTACTTCCCTTGCCTAATAAAATAATGCTGTTTATATGTTTCTAAGAAGCAATTTACATAATTTTTAAGCTTTTCATCTTCAAATCTATTTTCCTATGTAATTTTTAACAATCTAAAATAAGAAATATAAGTTTCAAATTAATATAAGAAAATAAACAAATAAACTAGTTATATAGCTACAGCAAGAATCTTACATGAAACTTAATCTCACAATTGAATTTAAAGTAATTTTATATTTTAGTAAGAGATACTTACTCACGACTAGAAACTTAACTCCTATTATAATGGTTTATTGAAATTTGTTAATTGGAGCTAATTGTTGCTGAAGAATATTTATAATATATGCAATAGCCAGTCTTTGGTAGTTATTGAAGCTCATAAACAATCTTACAAAGTTAATAATTGAAAAAGATGCGATGCGCCCTGTTTATTTTTAAAAGAAGACTATATAATACTTAATAAATTCTATGGTTGTCCTTAGTTATATAATAAATAAATTTATAATAATTATATCATTTTATAGATTATAATGAGAGAAGTAATCAAATTATTTCATATGAACCTTTTCATAGACATTAATACTTTTATAAGATATTGATAATGAGAAGGACAAAATAGCTAAGTAAAGATTTGAGTTCTTACAAAATATTTCAGTATATTATAAAATAGAAAATAGCAGATAGAAAAACAATCAATGATCTATTAGTTAATTAGCTATCATTAAAAATGGACATAATAAAAATAATATTAAAAACTATCCTATTTTCACATACTGATATTGATTGTAATTGATTTAATGAATATTCCTATACATACTTATATATTTCTTACTTTATAATTCGAAAAATAGAAGCAAAGACTTATTAATAATATGAAATCTCAAAATAATTGTTATTTATAAATTTGACTCTAATTAGTTTCATTAAGTGAAAGCTTGGGTAGACAAATGAGGTTAACAATAAAAGTTAAGAAAGCTTAGCAGATAAATATATTTATGACCATTTATGATTTATAATGCTATCTTAATTTAATAATTTAACCTATTTTTAATTTAATTAATAAATGCAACACTTTTAATTAATTACAGCATGAGCTAGTTCCTAAAAGAAGTATAATCTGGTCTGATTTAATTGGGTCTTTCAAAAATTTGCAAGTTAAGTCAATAATGATCATTTTTTTAATAAATCGTAAACTCAATAAGGCCACTCAAAGTACTTTTCAGTCTTTGGAAAAAGTACGTTATCTGCAATATTATAAATCATAATATCGGAGACGTTTCCTTTCTTTCCTATCTAAGAATAATTAAAGTTATATGCTGTATATACTAGAACCTTTTAGGACTTTAAAATTTGTTGTTTGGTCCGCTCTCCTTTTTTAAAATCTTTATAGCCATGATTATCAAAGGTTCTTTAGTGATATCTTTCTTTTAGTTTAATAAACCACATTTTAATTACCTCATGTACCAATACTTTTCTTTCGTTATTGCTAATATTTATCAATCTCTTAGATTTAGATAGAACACTCCTTGCTTAATTTGATATGCTTGATTCATCATCACAACTTTGTCGAGCTTTTTTTTATCTCTTCAGGCATTTCTTCTTTATCTCCCCATATTTTATGATTCCTAAATTCTCCATCTAACACTTCTAGTTCAGTTAGTAGGTTTACTTCTAGACTTTTTATTTTTCATAAATAGGCAGTAATTCATAGTCTTTAAAAATTTAAATTTGAGTTTTGCATTGTGTTTGAAGAAAGCCTTGATTGCTGTCTAGTTTTAGTCTGTAGTTGGTTTTATGGATGCCAATCATCTAATTACTACAATCCTTAATTCTTGAAAATACCCTTATCTACTAGCTGCATACATTCTTCAATATCTTACCAGACTCCCTAGATACCATGTCTTCAATCTTTGGTAATTAGAAATATCCGTGCACATGATCCTGAGTTATCATGATGCGTTCCACAAATCTTAGATTAAACTAAACGACTAGGTTTATTGATGGCAGATTTAAATTTCTCTTACATTCTTGTGTTATTATTATAAATTTTTATGTTTTTAATTATGGCTTTGTTATTACTTTATAAAAGGAAGGTTGAATATTTAATCGCAAAAATTTAGGAGGCTAGAATATCTCTCAAATCTTAGGAAAAACCTTTATAGGAATTTTATTAATTCAAAAGTACTCAATATTATCATATAATTTATCTACCGCAGAGCAAACAGATAATATTTTTATAAAAAATAGTATAAGTTCTAAAGACTTTAAGGGAAAGTATTGTTGGTATTAAACATTATAACAATTTATCAATTGTTTCTCTATAATAAATCTATGGTGTAAAATAAATCTAATTTAATCTCTAAAATTTTTCTTCTCTTATTCTCTTTATTAGATCAAATAAACTTGATTTGCCTATGACATATATTGGTCAAAATCTACAAAGCTACAAAATTTAAATAAGAAGGAATAATCTGTTATTTTACGAAATAATAATAGCAATAATTATTAAAGTTTCGAATGAAAGTGTTAAATTGATTGTTACATTAATTCTGGCACTTGAGACTGCCAGAGTTTCCATTAGTATTGTAAATTAATTATTAAATTAATATAATTAAATACTAAATCTTGAATTTTGAGTATTTTATGTAATTGTTATTTTGGCATTTCATTTGTGAGAAAGCTTAAATTACTTGAATTTCTAAATATTTTTTAATTATCATAACTCAATATTCTATATTATAAACGCAACTTATAATTCAAGTTTTCCGTTTGATAAGAAACGAATTAGTGAAATAAAATTGTAAAACATAAGATAAACATTTCGATCACTCAGATAAATAACTATGTGAAATAATTTTATTTTGATATTTCATTTTCTCCATTTTTACAATTAATGATGTAATTTTATTTTTTTATATAATATTTAAGGCAGGTATTTGTATATTTTTCTATAAGAATTTTGATTATTTTGTATTTTATCATAAATATTTATATCAATTGAAGTATACTCAGTACTAATTTTAAAAAAATAAGATAAAAGAAGAAAAAAACAAATATTTGATAAGTACTTTTATATTATTACATTAAAACTAAATTTTTAATTAAAATTAATTATTTTTATATTAATCAAAAATATTTAACATAAACTTGAATTAGTTTTATTTTATACTATAAACTATGAAAATTTCCAAATTTCAAGGACAAAATGCACGAAAATTTGAAAGAAAATTTAAATACAAGAGTGATTGGGTAAAATTCCTTAAATTTAGCAGTAAAATAATTTATTCTTTAAAATTGTTTTTTAGCTTCAAGATGAGCATGTCACTATGAGATTCATGAATTATTCTCTAATAGGCCCCAAAAATTTACTAAAAGCAAGCAATGTTAAACTATCAACGTTCCACACTATGATGATCTTTTGTCATAAATATACTAGATCAAGTTAAAATAATCTCTGGTGGATAAATTAATGTATAACTTCCCCGATTATTAAGTACTCGCTGAGAGTAGATAATTCTATGGTGTGCTTGCAACATAAGTCCAATCTATGCATAAAAAATTTCGTATAGTATGTCAACATATGGTAAAAGAGTGAGTAAAATTATATAATTAATTAAATAAAATATAATAAAAAAATGCAAAGCCATAACTCTCCTAAAAATAAACCGAAATCAAGACAGCACCAATAAAATGTAACTATAATGAAATTTCATGATCATTTCCTGATTTCAAGCAAAAGGAGCAGGAAAATATATCTCAAAGCGCTATCACATACAAAAAAATGCTAACTAAGTCACAAGCAATTAATTGAAACAGCAGGACGATCCTATGTAGTGATTTTTATTGAGTAAAGAGAAATAGAAATATTATTAAGTCATCATAAACTTAGTTTAAATAATTTTAATTTTTATGATATTCATTTAATTAGTATTTCTTTCTTTTTATATTGTTACTTTGAATAATTTAGATTGATCTATGATGTTATTCTTTTCATTAAAAGTCATGTAAAATAATTTTCTCTTTATAATATTGTGAATCTTTGAAACCCTTTCTTCGATAAATACTTATTAGATACTGTAAAAGAAAGATTAAAGGTGCGGAAAATAACAACTTTGCAATTTTGAATCGATTTTATCTATATAAACCTTACCATTATGTAAAATAAATTATAACAATAAATATATATATGTAATATCTCTTGTTATAAGAAACTTAGTCGAATGATTCATATCGCTTCATGGTTTTATAAGAATTTCGGTATCTAAGTCAAATAAGTTATAATTTAAATACATTGTCGACTTTCTTATCGTATTGCAATAAGTTGAATATACCTATTTAATGTCGATGTTATAAATCTATAAAGAATGAATATTTAAACAAAGTTTGTCAAATCTCCACATTCAACTTTATTAATAAATACCAAATTATTCCTTTTGTAATTGTAAGAACCTTATGTTTAGTTTAAATCAATCTTTAACTTAATCAAAATTAAACTCAAAGTTTTCTCTTAACAAGCATGCTTCATAAAAAAATTATTTAATTAATTTACTTTATCCATAATTAAGTCTTTATATAAGTTAATGACTTTTTAATAAGAAAATTGAAAATCAAAATATGAGAATTTTAAGAACCAAAATGGTATACTATGAATTCATCATTTCAAGATAAATAAAGAAATACAATTGAATTTTAATTGAGAATAGAAAGAGAATATATAAAAGAAACCATATAAAGAAGTTAGAAGAGAAAATATGATGACAGTACCATATCAAACAAAAGTCATGAAAGAACTCGATTCTTGGCATATTATATTCTTATATCCTTTGAGACTTAGTTGTTTGATAATTATTATTATAATTATTATTAAACCATAGTCAAATAATTGAGGAATTTTAAAAAGTAAGCAAATAAATCTATATCGTAAAATGCAAACATAACAATAAATACTTATGGAAATAAATTTACACTATCATCAATGCTGATAAATATTTTCTTATAAAAAGATATTTACTCAAAGTCAAAGTCATTTGCATATAACAAATATAGATAGCTAATTAAACTACAGATAAATTCTAATGAATCAAGGCAACTCAAAAGCTTTAATTTCTTCGATTATTTAGGCAACATGTATTTTGGAACTCGATCAAATATAGGTTCAGTATTTTTAATTACTTAAAAACTTCCAAAAAAATTATTCAAATCTTCAGTATATAAAAGATTCAGAAGGCTAAATTTCATTTGACTAAGCGTTTCTCTAAATGTCTTACAAATCCTAAATCATATATCAATATAAACAAAATAATAACATAATTTATCAAATACTTACTAAATCATATTGCTCAATAAAAATCATCAATATTATTTAAAATTTCATCATTTTAAGTAGTAAATTAAAAAGAAATGTACTATGAAACTATAACAACAAATGATTATGAGATATGGACAGCGTGATAAAAAGCAAAATATTGAGGAAAGTCACTTAATAAAGAAAAATACCATATTTTATATTATTCAGGAGCCTGATAAGAATTAATAATAATATTTAGACTAATATTGAAATTTCCGACTAAAAAAAACAATATAGATTATAAAACAATCATAATAAGAATTATAGAAAGAAAAAAAGTATTTTAAAAAAAGTATAAGTGTTCATGAATAAAATGAAAGTATTGAATTTAGGGTTTAGGAGAGGCGTCTGGGTCATGTAGAGATTTCTAAAAAAAGGATTTATCTTTGTGAACTATTTGCAAAAAATCGATATCCTTTAGTGATTTAATATGATTCTAAGGTTATAGAAGAATCCTTGATAATTATGTCCATTAAAGTTTATGTATAAAAATAATCGTCAAGTTTAAAAACTCCAAAAAAGTTTTTAGATGTTAAAACTTCATCAGGTCTGGATGATAGTGATCTATCTATATATAATTTCTGATTAATTACAATTCTAGAAAAAATATAATTTAGAACTCATTCGTGGCAGTGCTATAATGTCTGCTCTGTTTTTAATTATCTTTTTTGACAAACTTTTTTTAATCACATTTTTTTAATCTTTACTTACTGAAATTCAGTAATCTCAAAAATTCATTTCATTATCATAGTTCAAAAAGGAATAATCACTAATCTTATTTGCTTTTTTAAGGTGCCTATTTTTAAATCCTTATTGGTTTTTATTGGGAAGAAATTTATTTTTAGAGAAATAAAGAATATTATTTTGAAATCCACTTAACAATACTTAAATCTAATTTAAAATTAATTAAAAATGTTTGTATGTAAATTGGTGAAAATTAACATGAAAATTATCACATAAGTTATAAACGGGGCAGTTTCTTTTAAATAACTGTCTAGCGAGATTATTGCCTTGAAGAATGTTTTGAATAAAAATAAAAGAAGAACCATTAAATATAATTGGTAGTTCCATAATCAAATTTCAATATCATTTCGTATTGATGCCTACCTTCTTACACTAGAAAACTCATATATTTTTTGGAGATTTTGAACTTGATGAATGCAAAGATAAAGGGGTTATAAGTGGCCTCTTGGTTATGCAGAGATTTCTAAAAAAGAGGTTTTATCTTTTGTCAAACTTATGTGAATAATCGATATCCGTTGGATTTCATATGATTCTAAGACTTAATAAAATTTAGAAATTGGCAAATTAAAGGCTGGTAAAATGGAGCAAGACAAGTAGCCAACCAATGGAAGAAGAATACCACCAGTATACATATATACAAATGAGAATGGGAAAAAGAACAAGAAGAATTCTCATAAAAATTGAAAATCTTTTTGAATATTCAAACTCTTACTCATAAATTCAACATTTTAAAACCATAATGTTTAGTTACAATAAATCAAATGGAAAAACATAAATAAATTTTCGATCAAGATTGACAACAGCCGACAGCTCGAATTCTACCAACCTGTGAGAGAAGCTGAAGAATGGGTGAGATGAAATTAAAGATTTGATGATAACCAAACATCAAAAAGGAGATAACAGGTAATCAGCGACAAGAGATAATTTAATACGAGGACTAAGGAATACAACATTTGCCTTTAGAACGTCAGAGGATTAAACTCTAAATTAAAGCAGGGCTATATTATAAAAGAAATTGAAGGCAAAAGACCTGATTGCATAGGATTAGTGGAAACAAGACTTCATAGACTAATAGGAATTAACAACAAGAACATTAAAAATCCCAAAACCCTTTAATTAGATATTTTTGTGATTTGATTTGTGGGGTTTTGTCGGGGTCTTATTGGGGTTAGTAGATAAATTAGGCCGATTTGCAAATTGAAAAAAAGAAATTAGAGATATTTAGGGTCAATTTATTAGGAGTAATATTTAGATTTACTACTTAAGCTAAGGGATGGTACGTGTATTAATATAGACTAACTCAAATCGGAACTGTATGAGTCAGCTATAGCAAAGGTATTTCACAAGAGTGCCTCAACTGTTAGGTATCACTGCTTGCTAGTTGCTCAGCATTTTAATTCTTGTTCTTGTAAGCCTCCTCCAAGAAAATATAAGTTAAAACAGGCTCATATTGACTACCTCTGCAACTCGAAGACATTGAAGTATTAGGCACATTTTCCATTAGACCAACGAGCTGTGATGCTTCATCGCATGTTTCCTGACATGCGTATCTCTCCATAGATTATAGCCGATATTTATAAACGAAATGGTATTACTTTTATGATTGTCAATAGAGTGAAGAGAGTGATTGATTTTACTGTGCCATTTTATAATAATTTAAACTATATATATTATAAAAAGCAGAGGGCTATTGACAATAACATCTAGTTCATACACGCTAATGAATCTGTATTCACCTTTTACACTTTTATCAATAAGTACTGGCATAAGAAGTATGATAATATAGAAGTTTATTACTAAAAGGTGAAGGATGTCACCTATGTAATTTTAGCTTGTATGTGAAGATTCAGGCTTAGAAAGTTATGTGATTCACCTTCGCTCTATAAGTGAGAGTAGTATGTAGTGTTCCTATATAAGCTCAAAGAAGAGAACAGCAACTAAGTTATCATTCTGTCTATTTATAACTTTTCTGTTCAATAGACTAAGGAATCTAAGAAATCTTATTTAGACCAAATATTACTCCTGGTTACAACGTTCCTTATAGCCCATAATTTAATGGAATAAAATTCTACTGGAGTTAAATCAAGACTCATTGAAAGAAGCTGTTGCTTAATCATCTTATGCATGACTTACACATCGATAAAGTAGAAATAATTCAAAGTTGCTGTAGCAGAGTGAGCGTAGAAAAGACAACTATTTGTGCTTGAGAGGGAAGAATAATGTTTATAAATAAGTTTATATTTAAATGAATGAATATAATCACATATTAAATTAGCCCATAAAGAGATTTGGCTTCACTTATTTTTCTTCTTCTTATGACTTGTTTGGGACCATATTTCTTCTCTTTGCGCCAGATCATGCATATGTTTTCATTACATCTCGTTTTTAGACATCTTTTATAAAGTCTCTTGCTCACTTCTAGTAGAGTCTTTGACTTTATCTCTTTTTAAACCTTTACATGCTCTTTCATTAGGAATATACCAGTTCCAGGTTTCCCTACAAGATATGAATCAAAGCTTACTAGAGAGATATAATAATGCTTTTTTAGCTCTTCAAGCCTAGTCTCGCTTATAAGTATGCCTTTCTTCTTTTTATCTTCTGGAGAAATTGAATAGCCTTTCTTTTGAGCTACTTCAATGATCTCTCAGAGATAATATTCTCTCAAAGTACCAAGAATATAAAAGAAAAAATCCTTTCTTGTAGCTTATCAGAGAGTTTTTTCTTTTTAGAAAGGTATACAACCAACTCTTCATATCTGATAGCATCCTCGTAAAAATTAGAGACGAAAATCTCTGGGTAATTAATTTGGAATCTCTATTAACTTAGTCGCATTATTTTCACTTTAAGTTAGACATTAACAAGTATCCTTACCATGTTGTGTGAGGATCGATTAAGTTCTTTCTTGCTTCTAAATTTTGTGAACCTTTCTTGAGCCTCTGCCCTCTTCATTTCTATACTTAAAGATCCCATCTTTTTTCCTTCACCTGCTAATGAATTTTAATTTTAATATATAGAGTACAGGATTCTATTGGTTAAAAGCTTAATATTAATAAAGCATATAACAAATAGGTAAAATTAGATAAAATAAATCAACTTTAAAATCCTTTATATTATAACAGCGACTTATTTGATATCTATTTAGATGCAATTTAATATTTACAATTTTTATAAATTTAATAATTTAAAAACTATAGATAATTATTATGAATACAAGTAAATATAAAAAGATGTAATAAAATTATGAAGAGCCTCCCCTCAAGGTGTGAATGTGCCTCTCCTGAACCCCTAAAAAGTAAATCAACCACCATTTCAGTAGCTACCTCCTCAACAGCACCTACCACAAATAACATAACTTTATACAGAAGACCAACTTAAGATAGCTCTTCTAGAGGCAAAACTTGAAAATGCTAAGAAAAACAGACAAGCACCAAACGAGTGTAAGTTTTACTTGTTAAACCCATTTTTTATGTAGCGACCGAAACGTCATGATGATTATGATGATGATGATGATACTTCAACAATAGCATACTAATACTGCACAAGTTGGGATTGTAGCGGCAGCAAAATCTTTAACAGTTATCAATAATAATAACATAAAAACAACAATAACTATGCTCGCCCTCCAGTATCTGCCCCTCCTTTGTGTCCACATGACTGGTAAAATCAGGTCAATCCAATATAGTGTCTGTGCGCAGTCTTCAACTATATTTCATTTTGCAAACACGCCTGTTACGACCAAAAGTGTCGCAAATGTGGAGCAATTAGTTAAAGTGCATGTTTTAATATTTGAGATTAAGTAGCACAACCTAAAATTTTAGTAAATAATCTCGCTCTAAAATATTAAATTTTGTTTAAATATATATCAAATAAGTCGCTGTTATAATATAAAGAGTTTGATTTACTTTATCTAATTTTACCTATTTGTTATATGTTTTATTAATATTATATATAGGCATTTTATAGGAGGTCATCATGGTAAAGATACTGAGAAAGTTTGCAGAAACTGTAACAAACTTCAGAGATATATATCCATTTTTATTTATATAGTTACATTAAATTAGTAATAAATCTCTGTTTAAGTATAATTTGAACTGGTACTTAATTCGTTTAATTTTAATTGATACAAATTTAAAAGTACTCAGTTGATACCAAAATTAATAATATTAAGCAAGAAATTAGAAAATTTAAAGATATAAATTAACTTTTATTAGTTATAAATTAACTTTAATTAAAATTTTAAAAACATTAAAATCAACCATTATAACTGCAGTCCCACTCCTATTCAGAGTAACTATAAATAGAGAGCTTATTAGAGCATTTTAATAAAATTTAAATTTGAATTTAAGAATGGCGGCTAACTCAATCGTTAAGCAGTCTCTCATGACAATGGATGACATAACTTTACTTTAGCGAAACAAAGAAGCCTGATAATATCTAAGTTAAAGGGAACCAAAACTTAAAGCTCTTAAGTTTAAAATAGACTTCTTCATAATTTAATTAATATATCAGAAGGAAACCACAGAGATAGGAGTTTAAACATAGATTAATTATGTTGAAGAAGAAAAGAAACAGCCTTCAGTTTAAAAAATAAAAAGAATTTAATTTTAATTTTAAGACTGCTAGAACTTTTTTGCGACTGAATAAAGCCTGAAAAGGCATATAAAGAAATACATTCTGTAAATGCTATGGTATATTTCAAACACGTGAAGGTAGATTGCAGGTATTAGTGTACTACTTGCATGAAGTCATACACTCACTCAGCTAAAGTTAAAAGGCATATGAAAAAGCATCATCTTAGCAAATTCTTTATTTAAGTTTAAAAGACTCAAAATCTAGTACCAGCTAAAAGAAAATTCACAACTCCTGAGTCTGAAAGAGAGTTTTAGGAGAGTTTCGAGTGACTAAGAGACAGAAAAGATAAGAATCGATGAACTAACCTATAGGTAATCTCTGCCCATTAGAACTAGTTGTTATCGATTTCAATAGAGCCATAAGAAAAGAGATTGACCTTAGAAAAGAGTTTTGGAACACATATTTATTTTCCTATCAGAAAAAAATGGACGAATAACTCAGTCTTATGGGATCTATGGGCAGTAGCTGCAATTATATTAGAGAGCGATATGGAAAGTATGTCTTACTTTGTCACAAAGCATGAAAATAATCAATAAGTTTAGCTTAAAGCATTAAAGCAAGAAAATGATGTCTAAGTAATTAGAAATATAGTAGAGAAAATAATTGTGAGAATTCCTTCCTATCCTAAAAAATTATTAGATCACTTACTTGAGCCACACTATAGAGCGAAATTAAAGGGGAACGACAAGGACAAGTAGATAAAAATTGATAGAATTAAAAAACCTAAAATACATTCAAATTATTTTAAATACACATCAAACCTGTGTTTTCTCTACTAACCCCAATAAAACCACCCAGCCATAACCTACAAATCAAATCACTAAAACATCTAATTAAAGGGTTTTGGGGTTTTGATTGCATAGACTTAGCCTGCAAGGAATGAAGGAGTGTTAGTACTAAATAATGGAAGGTATGAAATGAAAACAATAATTCACTTAGATATTCGTAACATAGACGATTTTAACCGAGGGAGGATTCCCTCTTTCCTCTCCACATATTCACAACTTATATAACCCAAGACATAAATAAGCAAGATAAAGAACTACAGAACAGTCTAAAATTTATGATAAAGTCTCTCAAATTAAAATGCAAGAAACAGAGAATAATAGTGATGGGACATTTTTAATTTTAATATTAAAGAGTTTGGGAAGTGACTAAATAAAGAAAGTCTGAGAGAGTCAATTCCAAAAGAAGTGATTATTCACACAAAATGGAACTGGTCAGACTAAATTTCTCAAACGTGGAGCAGTTAGTTGGTAGACATGCTAAATAACCAAACCAATCATAAACCGTTACAGGTTAAATTAAATCAGATACTAAAATGATGATTATGGGATAATTGATAAAGAAAGAACAATTTGAATTACAGATATAAGAAAGTAATTTTGGAAAATATTTATAGAGGAAGGAAGAGAATTAACACTATAAGACTCACATGAACCGATTTAAAAAAGATTTTATGGAGAATATCGAAGACAAACTAAAGGAAAGAATAAGTAGTAATTACCACATGAAAGGGTGATAAAAAGTAATGGAAAGAACTCCTGTGACATTAAAGCAAAATGGAAAGAAAAAATAAGTGATCTAGAACATTGCCTGGATTGGAATTACCTAAAAGGTTCTTTCTATATGGTAAAGAGACTTACAAAAAGTTAGGGGTAATCATAGCGATAGATGGGATTAGAATTAAAGATGAAAGAGCTTAACAAAGCGAAGAAACGCAAAGTAAATAGTGAAACATTACAGGCAACTATTCAAAGATAGCAAAGACCCCAAGAATAAAATTAACACAAAAAAGGATATAATAATGAAAGAAGAATAGGAAAGAAACATATTCTGTGGCGAAGTAGAAGTAATAGAGATCATCAAGGAATATAACTTTATAAAAGTGATAAGTCCAGATAGCTTTGCGGGAAAATGTTACTCAAATCTGAGAAGATGTTCAAGACAGTAAACCACAAAATAGATGAATGGCTTAATACAAAGTAGAAACCAGAATATATAAAATTTGATGACTAATACTTCTAAGCAAGGATAAAAAAATTGATACCCATAGGTAAATAACCTAAGACCAGTAGTAATCAATTCACACCTTGGCAAAATAACTGAAGAAGTTATAATAAACAAAATCAAAGAAGAAAAAAGTGGCCTACATAGAACTGGAAATTATCAGAATGGGTTTAAAGAAAACAAAAGTACACACATAAATCTGAAAAGGATGCTAAATCATATAAAATCATCTAGAAGAAAGAGCAAGTAAAGAGAGGCGTATCTCTTGATAATTCTTTTAAATGCTTATGGCTCTGTTTGAAAGGACAAGTTATATTAAATTCTAAGAGAGAGAGAGAGTGATCAGTAAAAAAGACTAGAATATTTTCTAAATTATTGAAATGCTATACGAATGAAACAAAATGACACCGAAGGGTAAGAAATAAAAACTCAAAAAAGAGTAGCAAAGCCTAAGTAAGTAGACTATCACCTATGTTATTCAACTTTACTTACAGGATGCTCTGTACTCACAATAAAAATTGAAACCATTAATAAAGTAAGGAAAACTAAACCCTAAAACTCCATGTGAATTTTATTCACAAAAAAAGAGAGTATGAGAATTCTTAATAAAAATATGAAATTTAAATTATTTATCTTTTAAATTAACATCTTTAGTTTTCATTTAATAATTATAATAAATAATAAATTAATTTGCTCAAATAATGACATGAAAAATAATAATTTAGTTCAATGATTTTCTCTAAAATTTATAAAGGAA
>ARYC01013165.1:0-11503 GCA_000711775.1 Oxytricha trifallax
TCAACATTTTTCCTGATCATATTAGTCTTTTTCATTAACTTACTTTTCTGCTCTTGTATCTCTCTTCCAAAAGAACTTATTGGCCTCTTTTAGAAAAGCGAGCTATTCAAAGCATTTGATGTTTACTTTGGTGATTTAACTATATAGCTCTCTGTTCCTCCCTATTTATCAATACTTTTCGATTGACGTTAAAGATCATTAGCAAAAGCAAGTTAGTTTTATTAATCGATATTACTTTTAGTAGAGTGATTTGGAATAAGCACATTTTTAGCTTTCGTTGATCTATTCTTCTCAAAATTATATATGCGAATGAATTGTTCAAAGTCCAAAGTAATGTCGCTTCTTTAAACCATAGCCTACTCTTTCAAGTCTTGAAGTGTCATGTTATCTTTCTCCGAAGCTTAATTTTTGCTGTCGCCAAAGCCAACTGAACTACTCAGAAACATCTTTTCTTTATAGGCATTAACGAAATTTGTGAGAATTTTGTATCTCATCTTTCCCTCCTCCTCAATGTTAAACTAGTCCTCCCCTTTATAGTTTTATGAATCTAAACTCATTCGTTTGGATTTAATTTTGGTTCTATGTGTTGGACTATTTTTGTTTGACAAGCCAGATGGATTCGTACCATCTCTTCCCTATTACCCTGGCTTTGTGTCATCGTAACTCTCTTCATTGAGAGTGTTTACTTTTAATTCATCCATTTTTTACTTGATTTTGTACATACTCAAGCATTTCTTGAGTGGATTGTTCCTTGCAGCAAGCTCATCTAGCTCTTTCTAAATACTTTCAATATTTCCTTTGGTATCTCTTCGCTTTAATGAACTGATAATGTTTCCCATAATGTCCTAATGATGCTAAATTTTCATGTATTAATCCCTCTCTTTTTGAGTAAGTTTAGCATATTCATCATTTAATGATACTTTCGGTAGTAAATGCCTCAGCTTATCAACTTTATAGTCACCTGTTTAAGGGTTTCTTTCATAGTGCATTAGAGGTACTGGTTCTAAATCTTCAACAAAATTCTTGCCATAAATAGCATAGTAGGGTTCGTTAAGTTCATTATAAGTGTAGATGTGAGACTTTTTTACTTGCAGACAAGAGCTTAGTATGTCGAATTATAAATCTGAGAGAGCTAGTTAATTTTCCATTCCTTCTTATTCAAATGAGAGCCCTAGCTTGCTAAACAAGAATCGTATTATTTGCAAAATCATAGTAAACACAATAAATTTAGGATGATAAGCAGCAAAACTTCTCTCAGCTTATCCTCTGACATCTTACTACTATGAAATTGGTAAAGTAGGTTACAACACTTTATTCTATACTCTTCCAAAGTTTGAATGTATAAAACTGCCTTATCTCTAACTCATACTCATACTACTGCTCAAACCATTTGTTCTTAAATCTTAGCTTCCCACAAGAACCCCTTAGTCATTCATTGCTTAATTGTATTTGTGAATTCCTTTATTTATGCTATTGTTAGATAATAAAAATACAATATAAAATTTCTAAGAGAAATTATGAATAATTATAAATTAAAACTAAAATTCATTCTCGAAATTTACTTTTGATTTATATAAATATTATGTTGCTGAGAAAAAGTATAGTTTTTCATAATCTTTCAAATGTTTTTGTAATTTTATTTTAAATTATTATAAATCAATAAAATGATATTTTGGATTTATTATTATCCTCATATTAATTTTAAAATAAAAATTAGATGATTTTATTACATTTTTTAATGAAATTTACTTATCTTGTTTCACTTATTCATAAAATTCAAAAATATTAATTTTGATTGTGAAATAAATTATTTATTTTAATCAAACATTAACTTGACATATACTTTTATTAGAAAAAAATGCTTTTTGAATGAAAAAATAATTTTTATTAATTTATTGGCTCAAATTTTAACAATTCTTTTCCTTCAAAAGGATAGCTTAAAAAAAAACAAATTTTAATTTAATTTTTTAAAGTTTATAAAAATATGCATAATTAGTTGACTAAAATAATTTCGAAACAATATAATATTACTAAACGTTTTTTAAGAGCATTAATTTAAAAACTTTTTAAGCTAACCTCAACTTTTACTGTCATTTTAAAATACAATTTTATAAGAAAGATTTTATTACAATTTACTATAATTTTACTTATCCATTATTCTTAAATTTGTATATTCTTAATTAAACTTTTGTGTTTTGCTCTTTAATAAAAATGTTAAGCCAATAATTTAATTTGAGAAGAATATTAAATATCTTTACTTGTCGGTAAATGACTATTAAGTCTTTCAACTTTTGTGATTTGTGACAAAAAAAGAATTCTTTTATTTACAGTATTTACAAAGAAATCGTACCTTTAATTATTATTTAATTTGTATAAAAATAATATATTGCTGATTTTTATTAACTTATTTTCTCCCAAATGTTGAAGGATTGCAGCCAATTATTTAATTACTCATTTATTTTTTTGTCATATAAAAATAAATGCTATATTAGACCATTATTTCATAGAAATAAAAAAATAAAATGCTTACAGAATCTTGAAAGATGTGCATTTTATCTGAAACTAGATTTATTAAAAATATTATAATTAAAATCATCTAAATTTGCTTTTACTAAGATATAAATTAATTAATATTTATTGATAATTTGATTTTGAATTTGTATATATTAAATTTACATAAGCATATATTTATAATATAATTAATATAATATGATTAATAAATATTCATAAATAGTAAATTCATTATGTGTTTTATGTGATACTATTAAATATATAATTCAAATTATATTATTAATATTATTTGCATAATTATAATGATTTAGGATTTAATTAATAAAATTATTAAAAGTTTTAGGTTTTCTCAAATAATAATTGAAGCTTATCTGGACTTGAATCGAATGTACTATAATTTTATCGAAAATTGTTGCAAAAATCGACTACAATTTGTAGAAAAGTCATACAAAAATCTTGGTCATTTAAATTATAGAATTTATATGGCAGCATTAATAAATTAAAGTATAATGCCTAGATATGATTTAGCGTTACAGATACTTTTTATTTAAAAAATTTTTTTTCACAATATTTTAAGCTTTTCAATCACATAGTTAACCATTAATAAAAATTATATAAATTTTAAAATTCTAATTAGTATTATTTAAAATTTTTACATGTTTCATAATTTGTTATTACTTTTTATATGTAATTAGTTAATTTATTCTATATTAAATATAATTTAATCCTATTAAATACCAAATTTTATCTAATTATTAATTAGTGAGCGAAGAAGGAATATGGAACATCTCTAAAAAATTCAGGTGCTGATGGAGTGAGGTGCCAGGGACATGGCCTCTCGAGCAGGCCAAATTACTCTACTGCACAAGACGCAAAGTTGGCTTGGAAGTGCCAAGTGCTTCTACTCCTAGGTGGGACTGAGACTAAAGTGATGAGTGGAAATTCAACAAGATGCACGGAACTGGAACTTTCACTAGTATCGATGTTGGCAATGTAAGCAGCAAGCAAATCAACTAGATCCGACTGCAGTATTAAGACTCATGATGAAGTGGAAGACTTCTTGAACTGATTAAAGCAAGATCTTTCTATCGTCGATATCAATGTTAAATACTCTCTCAACGATATCGTGAATAACATTCAGAACCACCAAATATACTGCAGTGCAGAGTTCGCCTGTCAACCAGCAGACTCTGTAGACTAATTAAACATCTACTACCTACTAAATAAAATTAGATTTAAAAAAAAGATGCATTTAATAAAGCTCACTAATTAATAATGATTAATATATAACATCTAGAAATTTTGATCTTTAGATTTTTAATTTACCTATAGTTACTGACTACCAAATTTTATCTACTAAAATATTTTTTCTGTTTTATTCGATGCTCATATTTTAATTTCTTATATGAGACATAAATCCATTTTTAAACTGATGTCTATTTGCTATCTTTTTACAATGCCTAATTAAACTTAAAAAAATTATAACTATAAAATAAAGTAATAAACTTTAAATATTTTTATAACATCAAAAGTCTTTGTATTTGAAAAAAATATTAATTATTTAATTCTAATCTTTATCTATTATTAATACTCTCCGAATTGTTAATATTTTTACGAAAAATCCAAATCTTATTTTAGTTCCATAAAAATCTTATTTATGAGGAAGATTTTTTTATTCTCATTTTTTTATTAGATGTTTTTTTGTCTGATAAAACAATATAAGTCGATTAATAAAATGAAAGATAAATAAGTAATCTGCGATAAATAGAATATAATAAAATCATTATAGAGCAGGTTTAAAATTGGATTTTTTATAATTAAATAAAATCTATTATAAAAATAATTTATTTTTAATTTAAATTAATACTAATTAAAAACTAAAAAAAATATTCAAAATTTATTAGTCTTTTGAAGTATAGGTAATGAATCTATCATTATTCACTCTCCACAAATAGCAAACTCTCAATATGATATAATATAGATTATTTAAATTAATTAAATTTATTATATAAATTAACCTCTAGAGATTAGTGTTTTACAGATACTAAAATTGGTAAGTTTAAACTATATAAAACTGAATAATTTAATAAAAGTACTTTAGTCTTTCCCAGAGTGATTCAATATAGGTAGAATTACATATAAAACAATATTTAGCTAATATAAATCTTAAAGTTATGTATTGAATGAGATAAATCTTGTCAAGCTTTATTTCCTTAAATTAATTAAGTAATTAATTATTTCCTTTACTTTTTATGTAATTAGCAGTGACATGTTCATTTCAAACAATATTATATTATTAAATGTTTTGTGCAAACCACCAACTTTATTTCAAATTATTAATACAAATTAAAATAAATTAAATAATTTATTAGTTTTTCCCAGTCAATTCATATATTCCTTGAATAACCATTAAAATATGAAATACTAATGGTGATAAATAGTTATTTCGGGGTTACAACTACTCTCTATGATTAATTTTAGTGCATCGATAGTTCTATCATCCAAAAAGATGAATCGAAATTCAAATAAAATTATTGTTTAAAAATAACAATTTATTTTTAATTTATTCTATTAAAATATCTCGGTTCATCAATAGTTATGATCTCCACAACTCATTGTTCTCATTCATAAATACCAGCTATTTCTATCGCATTTAAAATAAATAAGAAAATTGCTTAAGATTAATATGAAGGCATCAATTTTATACTTTCATATATTAAAAAAAAATTATTTATAATTATCATTTAGATAAACTATAATATTATTAATAAGCGGAAGAAATTAGTTTTTTATATTTATGGAAAATATGGCATTCTTTTATAGAGGTTCTCTTATATAGTTTATATAAATTAAAATAGTAGATGAATTTATCTTGAAAAATCTTTATACGATCGCGAAGTTTGGGTTGTTCGACTGATTGATGAAATTAGTCAACGTACTAAAATATTTATCGTACGATCGTACTTCATTAGTACTATAGAGACTTTTGAACTACCATGTTTAAGTTGGTTGTAAAATACATTTAAATGGATAGAATGCCTACTAAAGTAAAAGATTGAGATATCTTCATATGCTACACATAAGACATGTTCATAAATAAATTTGAAGGTGTAATAAAGCGAAACATGGAACACAGCAATTTAATTGAAATGCATTCGTTAAATTTAAAATACCAAGTAAAACACATTTAAAATACATTCCCAGGTACTCTTAATAATCCTATTAGTAATTATAATTACACAAAAATAAATTTTATTATCATATTAATATTTTTATTTCATAAATATTTTTTTTACACAAAAATTTGTACTTTTTTCTTAAAAATTAAATTTATTCATATAAATATTAAATCATGCCCCATTAAATTTGTGGAATCCTTTGTTAATAAAATTAAAATCTTTTTGTAAGAAGCATCATATTAATTTATTTTACAATTCGTTTGTACTTATTTTATGGCGAAAAAATTAAGAATTTGAATAATAGCGAAGTGAATTATCTAATACACTTAAGAAAATTGCTTCAATAAACTTATATTTATATATAACAATCTATACTATTTTGATCAATCAAATATAATTAAGTATGAACGTCTTATTCGAGTAAAAAAATTTAATTCAACTCCTTTTTAAAAAATTAAAAAACTAATAATTACTTCTTAAAATTATGAGTTAAAAATATTGAAAGTTATAGGGAATTATTTTTTACTTATAAAAATATTCTTTTATAAAAAAGACTTTTAAAAAGTGTTTAAGTTGAGCTCGCCGACAATTTGATGATTATGAGAGAGGGAAATGAGATTTTGGAGAAAATATATATATAATTTTAAAATAAAATAACATAAATTTAAAATTTCTATTATATAATTAAATATCCAAAAGACAAAATTTCAAATTTTAGTATTAAATTATTAAACATAAAATTACTTAAATATCTAAATATTAAAAATTTAATGACAAAATTATTTTATTTATAGTATGTTTTATTATATAAATATTTAATTTTTATTTTATAAAATATGAACAATATTAATTTATTAAATTTATAATATCACAATCCAATATTATAATTTCTATTTATTCTTTAACATCATTTTTTAATTCAATTTAAATTATTTATTATTTAAAAAAATATATTTATTTTTAAGATAACAAATATAATATAAGAAACAATATTAATAGATAATTTATTTGTATATAGAGTCACTTATTGTTTTTACTAATTTAAAAATATTAAAATAAAAAAATTCCATTAATAAATATTCTAAGGTTAATTAAATAATGATGGGTTATTGTTGTAAGTTTTTGTAAAAATAAATTACAAATTTTTTATCGATAAATTTATTTAATTATTTAGATTCTACAAAGGACCTAAATCATTTTTTTAGATTAAATAATGTATAAAATATTATTTTATTAGAATTTTAACCCAATAAAATACATGATAATTTGACTACATTAAATCAGGCCTCAATAAACTAAATATTATATTACTGAATGAGATTTAAATAATTAATATATTTAGATTTACTGAAAGGAAATTAAAGAGATACTAAATGAAAACAAGGAACCTTAATATTAACTGATGAGAAATTGAAAACTAAGAAATAAAACTAGTTTTTCAATTAAATAAAGAGATAGATTACTTTTTATTAGGCTGAATGAAATTAATATAATAGAGATGGAAATTTAATAGAGATATTTTTTTTATTAATCAGTATTATTCAGCTTACAAATTCCTTATTAACTTTTTGTGATTAGGTATGTATAAGCTGATCTACCCTAGATTTTTGTTCATAATGACTATTTTCAAGCTTTATTAGTTTGAATTTCCTAATTTATTTCTTGATATTATCGTAAGTTGAAGAAGCAAGCATGCTTAACTTGTATATAATCATACTAAGTCCTGTATTTTGCATTTTTCTTATCTTTATCAATAAAGTAAGTTGTCGTTTTTGCAGTTTTAGTTGGGAGGCGTCAGCTTTATCTTAGGTTGTTGTCGCGTAACTCCATTATCAATAGACCATTTGAGATGCTCCCAGGTAATCAGCCACACCTTTTGGAAGAGCAAAAATATAAACTAATAATAAATGGATTCACATGACATATGTAGGGGCAATAAAACTTCAAATTAATAAAATTAAATTATAATTTTAAAATATTTATTAATTTACATCAATTTTTTCAAAGCTTCCAATAAACATAATTTTTTAATTAATCAATTTAACTTTGCACAAAGTGTAGTAATACCTATAACTATAACATAACCATCAATTTTATATGAATTTTCTGAAATTGCAAAAGGAAGTTTCCTAGTTTAAATGATGTAAAATAATATGATTAAACAAGTTGTTTCTAGAAAGTAAATTTTTTAATTTTAAAATTTATTAAATACTTAAAATTTATTAAATTTTTAACGATGAATTGAAAATATTGATAAAATAAATATCTGTAATAATTATTAAATTAGCTGTTTCTTCTAAATAAATATGTTGATCTTTTTACTATTCACTATAAAATTTACCATTACTTACTCTTAAAATTAGGACATCATTGTTCGAAGTTGAAATAATTTGGAAATTAAGTTATTAAAATATTTTAGTTAAGTCTATAAATACATAATTCTATTAATAGTAAAAATTCTAAATAAATTATTACTTATATTATCTACATTTTATAAACTTCTAAAAGAGTGGAAAATCTAATAATACAAAAATGTTTATTTATTATTTAAATATATAAAAACTATATATATATAAATGATTTAATTAAAGTATTCAAATTATTCTATTAAATTCAAATATATAGAAATTAAAATAAAATTATAAAGCCCATAAAGTTTTAAAGAATTTATAATAAGAAAGTACAACTATTAATTAAAGAATTATTATTAAATTGGCGTATATTTAATTTATTAGACTAATAATTAGCATGGATCAAATTATTTTCTCTTCATAATAAACTTATCAGAGCGTGTATATTATCTTTTATGATATTTTTAATTTATTTAGCCAATTAAATAATAATATTTTTAGTAAAATGTACCCCCTTATCTCAATTTTTATAAAAAATCATGGGGTTATAAAATAATCATCTTATCACTTAGTCAGGTCCTATGTTTAACTCAAAATTTTAGGTAAAATGTTTTGCTTTTAATTATAATGTATTAATTGTTTATTTAAAAAGTTTTCTCGCATAAATAGCGGAAAATTGAATAAAATTATATATTAATTAAATTATTTTGAATAATAAATATATAAAAATTATATATATTTATTTATTTAAAATATATTTTAATAAAATGTTATATTTAAATATTAAATTCAGTTATTTGATCTAAAACCAAATCATATAATATTTATTGATTTTTTTGAGAATACCAATCCTTAATGAGAATGATTTTACTGTACTTTATTTTTAAAAAAACAGTTGGATAAAATAATATACGAAATTCTTCAATATAATGTTTTGATTTCTATCAAAATTTAATAGGATGAAAAATATTTAGAAGAACTTATTAAAAGTATAGATCTTAAATAATTTGAGAAAGCAGTTGATGATTAGATTTAAGAAGCAACAACAAATTTGATTAGAGAGAGATTGTCCTTGGGATTATTATGACTTTATGTTTCAATATTATCTTATTTTAGTTTTATATATAAGATAAAATTATTTGATTTATGATTATAATAGTAGCAATAATTATAAATTAAAAACTTGTTTCTATTTTTATTCATTAAATTTATGATACTTATTCAATAATTATAAATAAATTATATTTAAGAAGGAACTTGTGCCATAAATGCGCGTCATACTAAAAAATTAATCTGAATTTAAATTGTACAATTGATACAATAAGTATTCAGCTCATCAACTTAGTTTATAAAAAATATAGGGCAGTACCTATCTCACGCCCCCAAAAAATTCCCTGATATTTTTATTCTTATTTCAACAAGCAATTTCTATAAAAATCTAAAAGAAAAGATTTGAATTCATTTTTATAACTCTCTAGAATTATAGGATCAAAATAAATATAAAATAGTAAAATAAAAAAAATATTTTAAATTCCATTTATCCAAAAAATTTGTAATTTCTGGATAAATTAATTAATTTAAATTATAATTTTTCGATTGAAAAATTTTTAAAGTTATATTTAAGATGTTTTACATTAAAAATTATACCTTGAACGAATGAAAATTTAATTTAAATTTAAAAATTTTTTAATCGATTAATTTTATTTTAAATAAAGTAATTTTTGAAAAAAATCACCAATATTTTTGGATAAAAGTTAAAATATTTTGTTTTCTTTTACAATATATGTATTTTTTCTTATCATTCTAGAGAGTAACAAAAATCTATTTTAGATTTTTTCTATTGAAATTATATAAAAATTTGCTTTATTAAATAAGAGATAAAATTAAAAGAGAATTTTGTGGAGGCATAAGAGAGTTACCAACCAAAATATTAAAAATAAATGGGATAATTAAATATTTTTATTAAATAATTACAACTCTCTCGTAGCGTATAATGCTTAAATCAAATATTCCTTTTGGCTATTAAAATAAATATATGCTAAATAATTTCATCTTTATAAAATCGGGTAAATTCAAAGATTTAAGATATAATTTATTACTTAAGCTTAGATTTGAGCTAATTCAGTTTTCTATCCATTTTTAAACCATCATAATCGGACTCATCTCTAACCAATTCCATTTTTCCTCAATCCAGAGATTCCTAGCTCTTTAATCTACTGCAAGGAAGTAGTCTATGAAAATTTAACCATGCATCACAAACGAACCACAAATCTTAGCATTTAAATAATCGAGATTCTATTTCAAAACCTCCTTGAGTTGTTAGCATTAACCATAAAAACCTTTGAGATATGTTTCCAAATATTTATAACATCGGGTGGCATTCTTAGTAAGAGTTGAACAATGAGATATTATAGGTCTTATAAAAATCAATATCGTAAGTTGTCTAACTCCAATACAATTAGTTATTGAATTGAGCAATTTGTTATTGGGACTTTTTATGTTGTTTTTTATTAACAAATAATAATTCCATTTATATTATCTATTAATAACTTATAGCATTGAAATATAATTAAATAGCAAAGAAAAATTAAATAAAATTTGTGTAAATTATTTAAAATTTATAGTTCATTTTCATAAATATTTACATTACTTATTATCTCAAAATTATTATTATAATTTATTTATGTGTTATAGCTAATTTTAAATAATTATGATTTCCTAAATGTAGTAGAAAAAAGGATCCTAATTTTTATAATTAATTTTTTTCAAAAATGTGTCTTTTATTCAATATTAAATATATTAATTTATTATTTCTAAAATAAAATCATCAATCAATAATAATTTATATAATTATTGTTTAATAATAATTACTAATATTTATATTCTCAATTTTTTTATGAAATCATAAATTATTTAAATAATTTTTATAAAATTCCAATATTATCAAATTTATTAAGATTAAATTTTATTTTATCAATTCTATAATAAATTATTATTTATAAATATTTTATTAGTAAAATTAAGAAATTTCTATTTATTTATTTGATAATTATGTATAAATACAATTGTAGTTAAGATATTATTTAGTAAATAAATAATTAAATAATATAATGACAGTCAATGTTGGCCATTTTAAAGGAGCTTGAGCCCTTTGGATAGAATATTAAAAATAAGCCTAACTTTTCTAATGGGGGTACAATTTATCTCCTCCCTAAGTCAAATATTTTGATTTTAATAGCGGAAATAATTTGATGATTTAAAGATATTAATTATAATAAAGTTATGTCGCTTCTTTCGATTATAGTACCGTTAACAGTAAAGTCCAATAAATTTTATTTATCGACTGAACCTAGAATACTTTTATTGGTTAACTTTTTCTATTAATTAATTTTTTAATTGAATAAATTTCACAATTTCATATTATGCAATAATATTATTCATTACTAAGCTTCTATATTTTTT
>ARYC01013166.1:0-14508 GCA_000711775.1 Oxytricha trifallax
GTTTTGTTAACAATTATGGAGATAATTAGTAGTCTATGCCTTTGTAAAGATAGAGAAGGGGTATATCAATGAATGGTAATAATTTGGGTTTAAATTAGGAGTATATGGCTTCCAGCAATAACTTTAGGCACATTATTATTATTTATTTATTAATTTTTTGAAACTTTAGGTCTTTAATTAGCAATGACCACCAATATTAATTGAATTAGAATTATCCTAGTTTTGGAATTCAAGGTTCTCATATAGCTGGAAATCATATAAACCTAAATGAAATAAATTTAGATGAATAAAATGACCCAGAAAACCAAGAAGGGAGTAGCAGCTTATAAAAAGATAAGGAAAACATCAAGAAAGTACCTAAGATAATTAGTCTGTATGAGCTGTACAAAATTTTCTTTGAGTTGTCGATAACAATTGGTTTTTCAATGATACTCTTTATGGTTTACATAATTTCTGAGTTCAAAATGCCTCCAGATTTGATTTTATTGCCTTGGCTGCTTTGGATAATCAAGAAAGCCATAGATATAGTTAGAACCTTTAAATAGATTATGATTAAAATTGAGGCCAAATATAAGTATAGAGTGAGACTACTATGATGATAACTCAGAGCATAGAGAGATGCTTCTTAATAGTTTATGATAGAGGGCTCTTAAAATTAAAATGGAGTTAGCTATAATATTTAGCATAGTTTAATGAGCAGTTAAAACAGTGTCAGAGAAAACAATTTAGCAGCAAGTGCGCTCTTTAACAATACAAGAAATCCATTAAGTGGTTTGAACTTTAATGATGAATAAGTAATTTTAAGAAATATTAGGCTTAACAGTAAAAGAGAGGATATACGAATAAGGGATTAAAGGTCAAGGCAAACGTCAAAATATCAGTGTGAATACGCTAAAAAGTTTCTTGAAATCATTGTACTATTTTTGTTTCTTGTAAGTAAGGTTTAAAGACTTAAGTATATTTCTTAGATGATACTAGAATTCAAATTGAGGCTCGAAATTATTGACAAATCTCAAGCTCTATTTTACGTACTGCTAGTTGGCTTTGTAGGGAGATTCCTATTCTTCAAAGTCATTAAAATGGATTTTAATACTCTTTAAGCCTTTGTAAGCTTTTAGATTTCATTAATATTCTTCAGATGAAATCCTTGACAAGAGTATTTGCAATTACAATAACCTTCACTATAACAACAAAATTAGACAAGGATGATCAAGTAATGAGAGAAGCAGCTTCTTAACAAAACTTATTAATTGGAAACTTTACCTTAAATTTTACTAACTCTCTTATCGGAAACGTAACACAAGATGAATTTATTCATTCATCCCAACAGTGGTCTTCAGTGTTTTGGCCCTTCTGGATCTATGCCTCAATTTTTATTCTGTTAAGTATAACTTCATTAGTAGTTTTCATAGTACAGCTTTATAAGTACTTGAAATCAATACTCTCTTCAGATTATGACATTGCAGAAATGAACAAAAACTTTAATAGCAGGAGTTAATAAGCCTGGGAAAGAATGGGGATGAGCGTTATTGAATATTAAGAACATAACATTCAAGTATTTAAACGAAAAAAGAAGACCACTTGTAAGCTCAATTTAATTTTAAAAAGTTCTTTTATAGTTATCGTTTCACTGTGGTTTTGCATTTCCATAACATATGCAACTTTAGTAGGAATCTATTTTATCTTTAATTTAACAGATCACTTAGACACTGATTATTTTGGTTCAAAAAGAGAAGGCTCCAAACGCTCAAGAAAAGCTTTGCTTAACTCAATCTATTTGATCTTTTCTTTTGTAGTTGTAAACATCATAGTAACACTTGCTTCGCACAAATATATTCAGTCTTGGATCTTTGGCTTATATGGCATTGAAATCGAAGAAAAGGCTCCCCCTATAGATACCACCCTAAACACCAACAGCAATTCAGTGACTCTCTAGAATAACTAAAATGTTACTTCTAGCTAGAATGCTCCAGAGTCCACAACTTCTAGGCAAAATTAAAACATCAGGGTTGAGCTTTAAGACGAAATGCTTGACTTAGAAAAGCGGGAATTCACAGAGAAAATGAACTTTAAAGTTAAGATTCCTTAGTTATTAGTCAAACTTTCAAATACGTACTATGCAAAACTAAGCGTGTTTGTTAAGAATTTTATGTACGATGGGCATTAGAATAGTCCATAAGGTTAGACTGAAAGTAGTATTAAAAAGTCTGAGAAGAGGCAAAAAAAGAACGCGAGTAAAAGCTAAAACTAAAATGATGATAAAAGACCTAAAGATATTCAAAACTAAAACAATGACGATGAAAATTAATCAAAAATGTTAGACAAAGACCAATTATATAAATGTACCAGTTACAACAATCTCCTTACAGATAATTGGATGGAGATGTTTTCTTAATCTTATGACATTAAGAAAGATTAAAAAGAAGAGAAGTTTCTATAATAAGAAACTTTGCAAAAAGATGATAAAAGCGAAAATGATTCAATAAAGAAACATAAGAAACGTTCAAAATCTCTATCAAATGCAAATGAACTGGTAAAGCAACTCTAGCAAAAATATAAAACTTCAAAAATAAAGGAGGGAAGAAGGAACTCATAATCCAGTAATCAACTTTAAAAGCAAAATAATGCGGATGCTTTGAACTAATCTCCAAGGCAATCTGTATCTAACAACAACAGCACTTGTTTGATATGTTGTGATTAACCAGCAGACTCAGTTATCATGGATTGTGGACATGGAGGGGTGTGCTTTCAATGTGCAATCACACTTTGTATAAATGCATATACTCACAACTTAATGGTTGCTCAGAGACTTGTGGAATCTTCGAGGCATCACAGAAATAGAAATCCACATTTGTAAATGAGAGAATCAAACTGTCATATATGCCGCTAGCATATATCTTAGATATACCAGCTAGAAATAACGAAAGATTGCAAATAATAAACTCCTTAGAAAATTACATCAACACATAGTCATAGTATTGCATAAGTATTATTTTATATGGGAAATTTTTAAGTTTAAAATTATTTTTAACTTTTTAAACTTGTATTAGAAATTTTCAGAAAATTTAATATATTTTATCTCGAAGTGAATTTTAGTGAGCCATAAATAAATTTATAATTTACTACTTGCCATTTACCCTTAAATAATTTAAATATATTTTCCTTATGTTTATTTTATTGAACTTCTTTATCCTTACAACTAAGCTAAAATCAAAAATTTCTTGAAGATGAACTTAATTTCGTATGTTTTAAGATTAATCTGAAATGTTTTATTTTATTAATATTATATAGAGATTTTATGTTTTTATACAACAACTTAGAGGAGAAAAAAGTTATTTCGTTAATGAGAAATGCCAATTAGTTTACTTTCCTAGTAAACTTTAAATTTTGAATGATTTATATATGGTAATATTAAAAATTAAGATCAAAATCAGTATCTAAAAGTAGTGGACTTCTTCATAAATGAGAGAGAATTCATAATTTATCATTAATACTAAAAGAAATTAGCTGAAGATCAGATACCTGAAGATGACTCAGAAATAAATCTCAACAATTCAAATCTATACCTACTAAGTTAATTTATGTCAATATTATTTTAAAAAAATATGATTAAGGTTGAATTTTTTAAGCGTAAGATAAATTTTAGATTAATCAACAATTTTGAATATATAAATTTGAACTAAAGACTTAAATATCAAATAAGGGAAAATATAGAGATTTGATAATGAAATTAGCTGCAAATATTTCGAAAAGTATAAATTGAAACTTTACAAGATATTCTGACAGTGTATATTCAGCGCATATGCGCTGATTTTTATTTAGCGCAGACTGCGCTGAATTAAATCGAGGCTCGGTAGACATTTTTAAGGCCAAATAGCCGTTCTTAAATGATAAAGTCCCTGTGGGACTATAGTGTTTTAATTGTTAAATTCTTAATTAATAATAATATTATTTAGTAATATAGTTTTAATTTTTTATTAAAAATTAAATATTTTAACTTTAATCAAATTTCTCATTAAAGAAATCACATTAGTGATAACTATTAAATTTTATAAATTGCGGAAATTTAATAATTACTAAAAATATTATTATTAATTAAGAATTTAACAATTAAAACACTATAGTCCCACAGGGACTTTATCATTTAAGAACGGCTATTTGGCCTTAAAAATGTCTACCGAGCCTCGATTTAATTCAGCGCAGTCTGCGCTAAATAAAAATCAGCGCATATGCGCTGAATATACACTGTCAGAATATCTTGTAAAGTTTCAATTTATACTTTTCGAAATATTTGCAGCTAATTTCATTATCAAATCTCTATATTTTCCCTTATTTGATATTTTAAGTCTTTAGTTCAAATTTATATATTCAAAATTGTTGATTAATCTAAAATTTATCTTACGCTTAAAAAATTCAACCTTATTAATTTTGAGTTATTTAGTAATAATGACTAAGAGATACGGAATCACTATAGGATGCCAGTAGGGGTTAGTTATCAAAATATAGTAGGGTTTTAGAATTAGGAATTGACAGAAAAATTGAGAAAATTAGTGAGGAGCGCCGAAGAGTGGCTAGATAAATCGAAACAATGGAGTTATATTTATTTTTCAATAAAAATGGGGAGCATAAATAATTTTTTTTCAAATCTCCTTACAAATAAATTACATAATTGCATTCCACCATTATAATTTAAATACAATATATGAGTTAAGAGGAGTAAACCTAGCGGATAATTCATAGTTCAATTTAAGCTTAATGCCACCCATAGATGGAGTAATACTCTTTCATAGAATTGAAAACCTAATGTCCAGTAATGCTGGCACTGATAGAGAAATTCCTTTAGAAGATATTCAAATTGACATGAAATGAACCATGTCAAATTAGATTCCTATATATTTAAATCAATTCTTTGTAAAAATAGGTTATAAAGAAGGTTTTTAAGATTATGAATGTAAATTTTATTCATTAGATATATTCAACTTATTCTTAATTAATCAATTTTCAGTATATGCTTCAATTATAGAGTATCATGTGAAATGTAATCAATGAGAATATAAGTAGTGGTCTGTATTAAATAGATAGCGATTAATTTCCACTATTATATATAAGCTATGTAGTACAGAGAAATTTCTCAAATAAAATGAGAACTCTATCATTAAATTTAAATTTAGAAATTAAAATGAATCAAATATCCTATACAATATTGAATATCTAAAAAGAGTAAGAAGCATTTATTTTAGAAATAGCATGTTATTAAACAATTTGAAATTTCAACTTTAAATATAATTAAATTTACTTTCAATAAAATGAAACCAGCTACTTTCCAAGTAAACTTCAAAGACTTCCCCTCCTAAGGTAATTAAGCAACATTAAACTATATGATACAAGTATTTGGAATGATAAATATATTTTGTATTTTTTCTTTCTTTCAAGGTTTACATGAACTTAATCCTCGTGTTATAGGAAACCAAAATGAAACAAATTAGTAGCAAATTGCTTAATAAAATCAATAATAAGCTCTCCCGCAATAATCACAGATGCCAAATTTTGATAAAATTTAGATGGAATTTTTACCATGCTAATTTCAGAAGAATATTGATGAGTGCAATAAGGATGTCTATTTTGATTCCATCAAGAAGAAGACTAATATCGATGGAGTGGAGTGTAAGTTTATTTAACAATACAAGTTATAAGAATTAAGAATTTATTGTGAAAATGAGATTGATTGCATAATCATTGGTTTTTAGTTGACGAAGTGTCTTTGCAAGGAAGAAAAATGATTGGTAGAGAAGTTCAACTCCCAGAAGGCTACAAAGGTAATTATTTAAAATCAAGAATTATAAATTTAGGATTAATATTCGGTAAGATGAACCAGTAATTAGGATACCTGGGGTACGATGGTCATTCAGAGAAAATAGACTTAGATGGTTTAGCAGAATTTACAAGTGTGCATGAATGGAAGAAAGATCAGTGGTCTCACAATGAAAGAGGGTATATCTCAAACTTATTTGATTATTTGGATTGCTCCAAGATACTTCATGCTGAGTGATATGTGAAATAAGTGAAAATATAGGAACATATATAGATTAATTTTTGTAATGTACTTGTCTTAAAATTATTTAATAATAAATTTTATGTTAAGTTATTAATCAAAAAGTAAAGTTAAGTTTGATAATTTTATTGTGATTGATTAATATAATAAATTTTATTATTCTAAAAATGAGTTATTCTTCACAGATGTAATAGTATTCAGGGTCAAGTAGCAGTCATTCATATTACTCCGATAGACAGTGTACTTACAAAGAATACTTGAGAGATTGCAATGTTTATTAAGAATTTAAAGAGACTAACTTCAAAAAGCAATCATTGGTAAGAATTTTTAGATTTAAAGATAATAATTTGCTATAGGACATGACAAAGCCTAAATCACAATTGTGTAATCTTAACTTTTTGTAAGGACATGAGTGCATATTTGGGCCTTACTGTATATTTGCACACTCTATCAATGATATCGAAGAACTGATTAATGAGGTAAGACACTTTTCCAAATTAAACTTATTATTTTAGGTTGAGTTCAAAAAGGTCTCACATAGCTAAAAAAGGTTATTTAATAATTTGGGAATATGGCCCACGATTTGCATTTTGTCATTTTTTACTCAGGAAGAAATTATTGAAACTCTTAGAAGAGTTAATAAAGAATCTCTAGTATTGTGTAAAAGAGCTTATGCTGCAAGAAGAGTATCGCTTCACAAAATTAATTTGAAAACTGTCAAGTTTTTTTTGAGA
This sequence comes from Oxytricha trifallax, assembly GCA_000711775.1. Classification (NCBI taxonomy): domain Eukaryota; phylum Ciliophora; class Spirotrichea; order Sporadotrichida; family Oxytrichidae; genus Oxytricha; species Oxytricha trifallax. The sequence goes on from ARYC01013166.1 coordinate 6,787, forward strand.
GCAGAAGAAATTAAAATCAATAGAGATTCCCTTCCATTCTTCCTACAATTCAAGGATAACTTCTTCGATGAAATTCTGACTCACTATAAAAATGTGAAAAGATTAACCATAAATCTGAATTTTTTATTTGAAGCAGACAAGAAAGATAAGTTGCTTGAGAAATTATCAAGTTTCACTCTAAAAGATCATATTTCTACTTTTAACTGTGAAGATGCTATGCTCAATCAAAGAAATTTGGAATCCTTCACAAAAACATCAATGCTTTAAAACTTGACTTACCTCAAACTGCCAAGAAATAATCTTGGAAATCAAGGTGTCATGTTTATTTTTTCTCAAGATAGACTCAGACACTTAAAGAAGTTAGATATTTCATCAAACAACATTACTTCAGATGGTGCAGATTACATTGCAGATTCAAATAACTTCCCCTATTTAATCTAGTTAGACTTGAGGATAAACAAAATTGGGGATAAAGGATTTAAAGCTTTGAGCTAAAGCAGTAATTTAAACTAACTCACTAATCTTAAACTTGATAGAAATCAAATCACTGAGAAAGGTTATGTTTAAATGACCCAAATCTGCAACTTGCAAAATTTGCTTGTATTAAAAATGAGATCAAACGCTTGTGAAGAGAAAGGAGCTCGTTTCCTAGCAAGTTCATTCGCGATAAGAAACATAACATGTTTGGATTTAAGTTAAAATTAACTAGGAGATGAAGGTTTTAAACATTTAGCAAATGCTAGTTACCTGTCTAACTTAAACAGACTTTACGTTAACGATAATGGTTTAACTCATCTTTCAGCATAATACTTGGCTGAATCAAAGTTTATTGGAAAATTGAGAGTTCTATCAATTGGAAAAAACTAATTGTCTGAGAAAGGAGCCTTTCACTTATCTTAAGCAGTGAATTTATATCAGCTTACTCATTTGATAATAAACGATAATGAAATCAAGGAGGATGGCATCCTATACTTGAGTGAAAGTGAAGTCTTCAGAAACTTGACTTATTTAGATATTGGCCACAACACACTGCTTGAAAATGGTGCTTAAATACTTTCAGTCTCGAATGTCATGAATTAACTTAGATATCTGAATATTATTCATAATTAAATTGGAGTTAATGGCTGTAGATGTATTGCTGATAGTGAAGCTTTCCCAATGTTGAGTGAGTTAGTTATATATCCAGGAAATAACATTAATGCTGAAGCTAAGAAATTCCTCCATAGATCAAAGAAACTTAGATCCTTAAATCATATTGAATGAAAATAAATTAACTATGGATGATTAATTTACAATTGGACTGAGATTTATGCTTTGAGATATTATTATAATAGTAATAATAGTTGAGATATTATAGAAATGTTTTTAATGTATTTGTTAACGTAAAATTAATTGTAATATCTATTCTGCAAATTTAACAATCTCTCACTTCTTCTTTGGTTGAGCAGTGACATTGAACTTGAAATAAATGATATCACCATCGAGGACTTCATACTCCTTTCCATTTTGTCTATACAGACCTTCAGACTTGACTGCTTGCTCAGAACCTAATTCAACCAAATCGTCATACTTCATGACTTCAGCGCAAATGAAACCTCTTTCGAAATCTGTGTGAATAACTCCTGCGGCACCGGGTGCTTTTGTGCCCTCTCTTATGGTCCAGCACTTGACCTCGTCTTCTCCAGCAGTGAAGTAATGGATCAAACGTAGGGTTTAATAACCAAGCTTAATGATCTATTATTCATAATTATTATTCATCACAGCTTGAACCTGAAAATAAATTAATGTTTTATAATTTTTTACGATCTTAGGGATACATGAAGGGGAACCCATTTCTTCAGCAGCCTTCTAGCGTACTTCCTTCTCAAGGCCAGCAGAGGTGACCTTTGATTCAAAATCGGCAGAGAAGGGGATCATTGGTCCACCTCCGTGCTCTGAAATCCACTTTGCAATTTTAGGCAAGTAAAATTAAAATTATTATGTCATCAGAAGTTAGCATAAACTCAAATTTGCTTGTTCTTCTTCTTGACGTAATCTTCAATGCTGATGTTAATAAGGTAAACAATTGGCTTTGAAGTGATAAATGAGTGTTGATTTAAATAAAATTATTCTCATATATCCAGATGAAATGGCATTATGAATAATAGAATAGAAAAAATGATTGAGCCATTCAATATCTTTTGCAGCCCATTCTCCATCCTTAACGAATTTTCCAGTTTCCAATAATGCTTGAACTCTTTGCATTTATAAATAATGATAAAATTTGTATTATATAAGAAATGATTATCAATATAAGCAATTATAATAAATATTTTTTATTGCAAAACATCATATTCATCCTTAGCTACCTTGGTATTCAACATTTTGTGGCTAAAATTATAATTTAAAATCCCATTTCATTCAATTTTATTGGTTCTCTTAATGACTTTCTCAAGATCATCCATTGATTTGGCAAGATTTTGTTAATCCTTGGCGATTAGCTCACCAAAAATAATTTCCATATCTCTGATTGGGTCAACATCACCTTCTTCGTGAATAATCTCGGGATCTTCGAAAGCTCTTACTACATGGTAAATACCGTCGACTGCTGCGATGTGAGACAAGAAATTTAAATAAATTTATTTCATAGGTTATTTAAGAGAATGTACTCTGATAAACATTGAATACAGCTTTTAATATGAGAAATTTTCGAAAATCTTAAAAATGGTGGGGCTACTTTTATATTTCCTGTGAGAATACATTATTATGGAATATTAAAATTGTTTCCAAGTCCGGCACCTTGTGAAGCTCCTTTCACAAGTCCAGCAATATCAGTAATAGTGAGGGTAGCAGCGACTTTACTCTTTGGTCTATAGATCTCACATAATTTTTCGAATCTCTGATCTGGCACGAAAATCTTGGCTAGATTTGGGTCAATAGTACAGAATGGGAAGTTTTCAGCGGGGACACTCAAGTTTGAGAGGACGTTGAAGGTGGTTGACTTTCCAACGTTTGGGAGACCCACGAGTCCCATACGGAGGGTGTTAGAGGCACGACCTAAAATCACCTTCTTTACTTCTTCTTCCTTCTTCTTGGGAGGCATATTATATGGATAATAATTGTAAATTAGTAAATTGAATTAATTTTGCTGAAGGGGTGGGTATAAGGGCAATATAATAGTAGATAAATTTCTGCAATATTTGTTTGATTCTTAGTTTGTTATAATACACAAAAGTATTATATAGTAAACGATTTAATATCTTTTAATATTCCTTGAGTTCACCGACTAATTTTCAATACAGATACTATAAACGCATTATAAGAAAAGTATATTATAATGTTGATAATATCTGTTAAGAAAGAAACTCCAAAGAATTATAATAAGTTTCTCAAATTCAATTGTGATATATTATTTCCCTCTTTTCAATACATGATAATAGATTATTTAGCAGTTTCTGTTCCACTATATATTGTGTTTTTATTCAAGTTAGTTTTAGAGCCATTAAGAGTGGTGTTATTTAGAATGCTGGCAGTGTATTATACAGTACTTTGCTGCTGCCTAACAACACTTCTCCTGATTTTCTTGCTGTAATTGTGATCCATTTTTTATACCCTAAAATAATAGATTCATTAGAGAACTATTTTAAAAATAATTTCAATAATGAAAAAAATCGACTTACATTGAGGAATCTTGAACCATCATTCTGCTGGCTTTATGGGGTTCTTTTTCAAAAGGATCATAGTATTAATCTTTCATTCTCATATTTAACATGTTCTTGGTCTCTGGAAATCTTTCTACAGTTTCCTTCAAGTTCATTTGAGCTGTTCGAAGCTTTCCAGTTTTTATTATATAATCTAAAACATTTGACTTAATTTAAAAGCTGAGAAATTTCAAGAATTTACATAAAACCTGAGTAAATTGCTAATTATTGGATTTAATAAACCAGTTGAGGATTTATTTCTGTCATTAGTATTATGTCCATGTTGTTTCCTGAAATCTTCATAGAGTAAAGGTCTCATAATAGGTGGAAGCGATAGCTCTTCACTAGTCAGTCTATCCAATAGATTTGAATTATTTTGCATAGTCTTATTCCCTGGTTTTTTGTTAGTTGTTGTCCCTGCTCTCTGAGGAAGCTTAGATGTCTTAGAATCTAACCCTAACATTTGAGCAGCGTTCTTTTGGAACATAGTAGCCATTGAGGTGCTCTTGTGTGATGCCACGCTTTTCAACCCTAGTTGATAAATAAAAACTATACAAATTTAAAGTAAAAAAGTATGATAAATATCCATCATGTCATCGTCTTTCTTGTCACTTCCAGGACCATCATCATCTGAATCCTCTTCACTGCTTTAATCCAAAAATACCTCTCTCCACAGTGGGTCATTCCCTAAATTTGGTCTTGGCACTGGCTTGAACAGTGTCTAAATAAATATATATTGTAAAGATCAAATTGATTCATAAATTAACTTCATAACTAAAAAATACAAACATCTTCCTGGGCAACTTCTTATTGCCCTTCTTTTTTCTTCTGTTAATCATTCTTCTTCTCTTCTTCTTGACTTTATCAATAATTCCCTCCAATCTACCTACAAATGACGTCCATTCCTCATGTGATATCACTCCACCAATTTATATATATAAATAAATTAAAAAATATATTACTTTCCCCAATTTCATCTCTTCTTGAGTGGTATGGCAATTACAAATTCATATACTTGAGATACTCTGATTTGTTCTTCTCATTGAAGTCTTTCTTCAATCTCACTAGAATGTATTGGCATAATGAATAATATTAAGTAATTTTTTCTTTAATATTTTACTATAATTATGAACAAATCCCCCTCTTACAATAGTTGTATTCTATGGGATCAGATATCTGTAGTAACTCATCTGGGACTACATTATTCTCGAATAAATGGGCCACTTCAGACCAGTCATATAATTGAGGTTTACATAAACCACTTGATTTAATGTATGATTCCGAGCCTCTGCGGGTCATGTCTCCAGCCTTCGATATAATATCCATAATTTATAATTGAGTAAATTTTATTCTGAGGATAGACAATGATAAATTTGATTTATATTTTACATCAGTTGAATCTGCCATGTCATCTCGCAAATTAAATACAATTTAGATAACCTATTAGTAATTATTTTTACTTCTATAAATAAAATAAAAATTCTGATCTTTAGACTAATCGATGTTTTTTAAATCTCCCCCGATATTATTCACATGTGTATGCTTGAATGTTTGATCATTGCTCTGCATCTACTGTTATTAACCAATATTCACATTCTATGTGTACAGTGGTTAAAAATCATATAAAATAATCATGACAATTTTCTAAATATTATCATTACTACATTGATTAGAAAATGTTTACTAGGTTATAAGTCTTATTGTAAACTGTTTCTATGATGTTTATTGCGTTTATAGTCTGATTTGGGGGTGGCGCGACTTGACAAAGATTCCTTTAACATAGAATTAGATAATGGAAATTGCTGATTAAATTTTAGTTGGTATAATTAGATGTAATTTTATTAGTAAATTCCTATTTATTATTTACTCAAATATAATTGCTGCTATTGCTAATGAGACTGAATAATATGATCTCTCAACATTTATTGCTAGTCTTATTGCCTCTATTTTGTAGCAATCATATTTGCCTTATTTACTCTCCCTCTTTCTTCATTAACTGCACTGGTTGTATAATGAGTCAGTGGGATGATATGAAATAAGATATTAATATACTAATAATTTGTATTCACAAAAATATATGTATAACATGCAGAATGATATCATGTTTATGGAAGCGCTTGGTCCATCTCTCAGGTATCTTGTATTTAATTTCATTCTTAACCTGCTGTTTATTAGGACTCTTAGCAAGTGCGAGTGACACACTTTGCTCATGTAACTCATCAAATTTATTGTAAAATTTAGCAATCATTTCTTAGATTTCTGCGCTTTCTTCCTCTGCTTGGAGTCTCTCCATGACTGCTGCCTCTATTTACTGTTCAAATTTAGATAAAATAGAAAATTGAATTTATTATGACATTATTAATAACATGTTCATCTAATTGTACACCTGAGAATTCTCTGGCGAAAGATTCTTCTCTAAGGATATCATCCACTCTTGGTGGTTAGTTTTCTTGCTGTAATATTTATAGATATCTATCGTAGACTTAAATATAAATATTATAATATTTATATACTATATTTAATTATTTTCCAGAAATGTTAAAATTGATTTACTCTTAACATAAAATTAAATAAAATTTATAAAAGAGACTTGATTGATGGCTCTTTCTTCAATATTGCTGAAATTTATCAATTAAATATATTTAAAATAATTTATAGAAAGATATTTTGGTTTTAAATCAATTAAATTTATTATGCTGTATCTATTACAAGAATTAAAAGTAAATATTTTGTCTATTTCTGCTATGAAATATAGTTGTGGGAAAATTATAATCTCAAACTATTTATTAATCCATAAATAAATATTGTTGTATTTACAGTATAATTTACAAATGAAAAAAAACAACTTTTTTAATTTGAATTTCAGAATTCTCTTATATTCTCTCAATATTAGCAGAATTCTGAATATATTACTAGTTATACTGTTGAAACGGTTATGTCGATGAATACTGTTAAGTGCTGTTAATGTATTAATTCTATGGAGCCATAACTAAAGAACTGTCTTCGATTATGTTTTAAGTTTGGTTAGCTCCACTTCGATCTTATACTCCACTTATGTTCCCCATCTAAATTAACGAAGACATTTAAGTTTATGGCAATAAGTTCAAATCAGTTAAAATTCTAGTTTAAATTGGCAATAATTTGACTTTATCCCATAAATATATTTATTCAAAGTATATTTCAAGCGAATATGTATATTAAATCAGGGACTTTGACGTTGATATTGCTCTTCTACTCCTCTGAGTACTAATTGATAAGCATCTTCTGTTAATTAAACGGCATCAGAATTCCATCATAACTTGAAGCCTATTGCTATATAGCCAATTAAGCATCACTCTCACTGTCTAAAGTTTCCTTGCCAAGTGAATCTTTTCTATTGGGAAACATTGACTAGTTATTACTAGTCAAGTCATTTGTGTTGGGTTTAATGCGAATTTTCTCATAAACTACGTTTTTCATGCCAGATGTCTGCACGTTATCTTGCTATAAGAGATTTTGGCCGAGTAAATCTTTATTGTTTACAATCACATGAGTGTGGTAGGGATGCTGGTCTTGCTATTAAACTGCTTACTTCCTTCGATTTTAACTATTTCTTAAAAATTTTCTAAAATCTAAAGCGAATAAGTGGATATAAAGGAAAATAATTATAGCGGAAGATTGATTATAAATGACATAAATCAATAGTATACTCAGGATGCATCTTAAGCAAATATCCCCTCTTGGAAATACTAGTCTTAGTTCTTTCAATCAATTGAAAAGGTCTACCGAAAATAGGCAGTCTGATGTCAGCAGATATTAAATACGAATTCTCTGAAATTTCCATAAGCTTAGCATGTTTAAATCTGTCACCTAAACTATGAACAAGATTACTTATATATATTTTCATTAATTAAGTTTAAGAAGTAACATAGTTTAATTAGCCAAGTAGATGTCTCTCAATTTCATTCTATCTGAATTCCTTGGTATTTTAGATTTTTAGAGTTTATCCAGGCCCTCTTTTCGTCCTGTCTGGGTTCACTAGAGTTATCTAATTGTTGCTCTG
>ARYC01013169.1:0-15620 GCA_000711775.1 Oxytricha trifallax
AATTTAACTATGGTAAATAAGTAAGTTAAGGAAAATAATACTTTGCGAAATTCCTATTAACCTTGAGATTTAATTAGCTTCCATGCATCATTCATAAACTCCATCTTGTTTCCTTTTTCTAGTAATGCTAATGAAATTTAAAAATTATGGAATATAAATTTAGAGAATATTGTAGAATCGGTCAAATTAAAGAAATCTAAATAATCCAAATAATCTTACTATTAAATTATTCTCAGTGTTATAAAAGTTATAATATTTTTCTCAAAGATCTCTTATATTTATTTATAAGTTCTTGCTGTTTTGAACTCTAAATTATACTTGATATATTCCCTTGATAGGACAAGCCACTGCTCCAAAGATGTTGAATGGTATTTCCGAAATTTATATGCCAATATTCCAATACTAATTCAGCATATCTTAAATTGGAATTTAAAGATTCACCGTCCTAATATAAATCTATTTCCTTCAAGCTAACTAAATTATCGGATTTGACCTTAAGAGGTATTTTAATCCAAGTTTTATCACTAGGCGCTGCTACTTTTATTGAACACAAAAGTCAAAGTTTTGTAGTTTTATTATTTTTTCATGGCGAGTTACCATGAAAAAGTTTATCGAGGTAGCTCGCCAAAAATCAGATTATTAAACATGCGATTAATTAGTTTAATTAAATCGTTTAAAATGCAAACTCTGTTCTATCCACACATTTTGTAAACCATGATATTATAATTTTAATATACTATTTATTAGAATGGTAAAAATATATTTAAATAAATATATATTGTAAAATTGTTATAGAATGGAATATACGAATATTTATAGACTCATAATGATATAGATTTATCAGTATTTTCTCTATTATATTCTCCTGATTGAATCATCGTCTTAAATGTGAATTAGTTTATATATTTTCACATCATCGCACTGTTTATTATGCCCTCAAAGTCTATTTATAGAATACTTGCCCTGAATATAGTTGCCTCTTATGTTCATAAGTTGCATTGCATCATTTATTATAGTTGTTATGTGAAACCTTTGCTATTGGTAATATTTTCAAACCCTTTTCTGCCTAAATAAAACTAGAGAATTATTATGCCGTATGTGTAGTAATCTCTCTATAAATTATTTCTTGCCAATTTTGCTATATTATGATGATTATAAATGCTTTCGGGGACATTTCCTCCTTTGTATTTTTCAACTAGAAAATTTGCATATCCAAAGTCTTTTAATTTGTCATTAGATATCAAAATATTACAAGGGTTAATACTATTGTGAATAAATTCGATCTCATGTAATTAATTGAATATTTTAAATTATTTGATTGCTATTTTCTTTTTTTGTCAAGTGATAATTCGTTCATGACTAAAAAGTAAGATAATGATCATGAAAATCTTTAAATTAATATTACTAAATGTGTATCTGAATAAGATTACCTTCTATTTTGGCAATTTTACTTTTGAAATTTCAAGTAGCCCTATACAGTACTGACATATAAATATCATATTGAAAATAAATCTGGTGGTCATTTGTTAGATATTAGAACGGGAATATTATTATTTTGTTTTTTTTCTGTTATTGTTTCATCTATTCCATGCTTTGATAGTCTCTTGATCGATTCATCTTTTTCACCAACTTAGATCCAGTATGAGATGAGCTTGAAATCTAAGAGATTGTATGGTACTTCTTTTTCCATTTCTTATACTACCAGCTATCTAAATTTGAATAATTATGATTCTTTAATTGTCTGCCAATTTATTTTGTTTGCCATTTTCAAAAATTTTACTCTAATTTTTTCTCTTAATTTATTCTCTTGCTTGAAAGTTATAAATTTAGATTTGTCAAGTTACTGTTAATCCCATTCATCTTAATTGTGATAACTGCTGATTATGCGTTATTAAAACTTAGCTAAGGATTTTCTTACTCTATTGCAAAGTGCACAATGGTATTAATCTTTCCTTTAATTTAATTTTTGATAGGCTTTATTTTTTACATGCTCATTGCGATTATGATCTGATAATTTCCTTTTAGTTTCGAAATATTTATCTACATATCTATGTTTAATACAGTAATATTACTCTTGGGCTTCATTCTAACTTTGCTTTGTTGCTTTGAGCAGGTTTTTATTTCTTTATCTTTAAACTTATCATTCTAATCATTCAAATTTAAATTTAGAATTATTGAACTTTATTCATTATTATTTTCATTTTCTATTTCTTTATCAATTTCCTAAATAATCTTTCGCTTCAAAATACATAATTTTTTATGACCAAGTTTTAATTTTTAACTAATTTTACAAGGTCTTTCTGCTTTAAACTAGATTTTAAGATCTTTTTTTTAAACTTTCCATTATTAAGTTAACGATGAGCTTATCAATTTTCAATTAAATTTATTACAAATCTGTTTATTTGTAAATGGATAATTTATAACTAATTTTAAAACTTACAATTTTTAAATATTAAAAAACTTAAGATAGCTTATTTAAATTTGTAGTGAGTAATATTTTAAAACATTTTTATATAATATATAATTGGCTTAACATCCGATAATCATATTATTTCAAGGAATTTAAAAATACATATTTCAATAAGTAATAAAAAAAAACTAAATTCTACTGTTATGCATTATAATACTATTAAAAGTAACATTTAAAAAAATGATACTTAAATTAGAAAATCTACATCTCGTAAAAAACATAGGTCAGTAAATTTAAAATGAACTTCTAAATAAATTAAAAATGTAGATAGATTAAATTCACAACAAAAGGAGAACAGATTAAACTGAGATTCGCTTGTCGCCTGATGAACTTATTAATAGGTTCAGATCTAAAACTGACCTCTACAAATACCTTATTTATCAAAGTAAATATATAATTATTATAATTATAGTTGGATATTTTCTTCCTAGCTTGAGCAATATAAGAATTTAATTTCTAAGATAGATAAAAATGGTAATAAGAAAGCATTGAACTCAATAAAAATCAAACAAATAAATGTACCAAATTAGTAAGTGAGTATTTAAAATATAAAATTCCAATGATAAAAATGTGCAAGAGTTTCAGTAAAATTCCAGATTCTAATAAAAGATATATTAAGTAAAAGATTGAGAGAGAATTCTCTTTTGGTTTAATGTCAACCATTTGACCTGAAAATCTTTATGAGATTATTGCACATTGTCATGGTATGAGATATAGAGGACAATCAGAGGATTCAGCTTAAAAGAGTATAATTATTAAGCCAGAATGGGCAGAACTTTTGACCTCCTAACCTTATATTTGAAGTAATTCTAAAATATAACAAATTAATTATATTTAGAAAGAAAGGGAGATCAATTTCTCTCATGCAAGCAGAAAACTTGTTGGAAATAAAAAGAAATAAGGATTAGTAGAAATTAAAGAATGCTTCAAAAAAAGATACTTATCGACAAATAACAAATAGCTTTGAACCCCACTAATGTTGAAATGCTTGAACCTGACGAAGAGCTAAAACAATAAGAAAATTATTTTTCATCTCAACCTGACTACATTAAACCTGATTCAACTATAATAAAATTTAAAATATGATATAATGTATACAATTTGTATTGCTCTGTAATATTTACAATAATCCTTTTCTTTCAAAATTTTACATGATTTTATTCTACACTCTTTATAAGCTTTATAGCATAATTTGTTTCTTGTTAATTCTATCATAATTAATAAGTTATTCGCATATTCAATTTTTATATTCAACCTTCCACAGAGCCTAGAAATTCTCTATTGAGTTTAAAGAGGAGAATAAGAAACATTGTAAATTATTTTTATATCATTAGTTTTGTAGAAGTCTTTAACTTCTTTAGAATGATGAATGAGTAAGTTGTCCAAAAATATTGCGATCTTTTATTAATATTTAGATTTACTTAGCTCTTTTAGAAAATCTAAAAAACTGTCTTTTTTTACAGATTATTTACAACAAGAAATACTTCTAATCCTTCATACACAGATATACCTCCTGTTACTGAATAGTTTTCAATTTGAAATCTATAATCAATTATTTAGTACCTTTAATAAGAAGTTAGCCAGCTCCTAGTCTTAACAGTTTTGCTTGTAAATAAAACTTCATCTATAAATATTATTTTTATAGATTCTTCGCATAAAATAGTTAATTTTTGAATAAGTTCATTTGCTAAAATTTGCAAATCTGATGGATCATGTATAAATGTTTGCGGGCAAATATAAATAGATTTACACTTAATTCCATGTTTTTTGTAAATATATATGAGATATTATACAAAATTGTCGAATTAAGAAACTAAATGTGAAAAAGGACGGCTCTTTCAGCTAAAAAGAAATTTGCTCCATTTATTAAAGTTTAGTTACTGGCAAGATATTAAATCTATTCTTGAGTAAACTTGCCTCTTTTTTATTGGAATGTTATATTTCCATTTTGTTTTTCATTTTAAAATTATCTTATCATCTTTGAAATTTGTTAACGAGACAATTTATTTAATTGTGAAATTTGCCTGATACTGTTTTTTTAAACTAAAAGATTTAAGAATTAATTGTAGATTGTAACTTAGTTGAAAGATAAATTTTGCACTCATGTATTTTTTTATGAATAGGTTATTCATAGTGAAAAGAGTTTGCATTTTAAATGATTTAATTAAACTAATTAATCACATACTTAATAGTCTGATTTTTAGCGAGCTACCTCGATAAACTTTTTCATGGTAGCTCGCCATGAAAAAATAATAAAACTACAAAACTTTGATTTTTGTATTCAGCAATAGTAGCAGCGCCTAGTGATAAAACTTGGATTAAAATGCCTCCTAAGGTCAAAGCCGATAATTTATTAAGCTTGAAGGAAATGGGTTTATAGAAGGACAGGGAATCTTCAAATTCCAATTTTAGATATGCTGAAAATGTTTTGAAATATTGGCATAAAATTTCGGAAATACCGTTCTGCATTTTTGGAACAGTGGCTTGTCCAATTAAGGGAGTAAATCAAGTGTAATTTAGATTTCAAAAGAGCAAGAACTTATGAATAATATAAGAGATTTTTTGAGAAAAATATTATAACTTTTTATAACACTTAGAATAATTTATTAGTTAAAGTATTTATAATATTTAAATTTCTATAATATGGCCGATTCTACAATTTCTTTCTAAATATTTCCTTTACTAAAATAATCAGAGTATGAAAATTTCATTTCGTTCAATTTTATTTTATAGTAACTCTTCTGATTTAAGATCCTTGTTTCTTAATTGAAAATGCTTTGCCTTATCTCTCTATGAGAAAAAATGAAGTAAATATATGTTTATTACTAGAAATAGCTATATTTTTAGAGAAGATCCAAAAACTCATTGATGAAAACTGAATTTTGGTACCCTATATTCTTGTCCCTGAAGCTCTTATTTACGATTAATCTTTTACCATCGTTTACAAATATCCATTCCTAAGTGTCCCTGGAATACTAAAAAAATAATTCCGATAGGCAGCTCATAGACATCCTCATAAATATTTAAGTACCTTATTAATTCCTCATCAACTCAGACTTCTTCCCATATACGTAATTTAGCTTTATTCAGGCAATAAAGGTACATTAATCTAAATTACCTCATTTTACTTGTACTTCTGATAACATTTCTAATAAACCTCACAGTGCATTATTTATAGGTAGGCTTGAACAAATTCCCTATATTTAATAAAAATTTGATACAAACACTGAAATTTAAAATAGTTATACCATTCCCCTTTGCTACTTAATTAGTCTTCTAATTTCTTGAAAGGGATTTGTATGTTTATTTGTGTACTGTATTAATTAATTTATGGGTTCTCCTAAGGTTTATTAATTAAATATAATTTAATTTATTAATTTTACTAAAATTTCACATTTCCAAAGAAATCTTATTCTTAATATAATAGCTTTTATATTGGCTACAAATCAGCTTGAGCAGCAATAAATATTTGATTCTAATCTCTTAATATTTTTCCATTTTTACTATAGTTAATTATCCAAAGATTTCATTAATTGTAAGGAGGCTTACATTAGGAACACATATTTTATATTTATGGCCCCCTTGAAAATTAAGACTAAATTTTTGATGAGCTCTGGAATTAAATTATATCAACAAAGTTTGAAATTATACTTTCGGTTTGTTGGAAAGTTATTATTTAGTAATTGCATTTTAGTTTTTTTTTATTTAATATTCAAGTACCTTTATTCCTTTTAATATTACCTGTATAAGATTGAGATTAATAATATAGTTTAAGACTTAAAATAAATTTATGACAATTAATAATTTAATTATTTTATTATTATTTAAAGGTGTACGGAAATTAATACTGGGGCTTAATACAGCCAGATTGATAAATCAGATATTCATACTTTGACTTTTTAAAGATCCAGTTTCCTTTTTTCAGGGGAGTAAGCCCTATACTTACTAGACTAATTTCACACCGTGCACGTTCACAGATTGCCTTGGGTAGGTCTCATGTGGTCTTTAGCTACTACGTATGTCTATATAGTCACTTTTTTCTAGCTGCGTTTTCTATGAGTGCTTATGTTCAGGTGAAACCTCTTATAAGCTAAGACTTTTTGTTTGGCTTGCTGAGGGGGAAAACCCCGAGTGATACTCTGCTGAGGTTGTCTTATGCAGGGTTTTTGCCCTTCTTTTCCTTATCAAATAGAGTCCAATTTTAGATCCGAGAGGTCTATCTCTTAACTTCTATCGTATCCTTGTTACACTCAACCCGATGCTGCAAGGATAAGTGTATCATTCAGTTTTAATACGACTTGTGTGATTAACGGTCGACGTTTTTTATGGCGTTGTCCTCTATACCTTGCCCGAAGTATTCTGAGGAGGTTCTCAGATCCGAGAATTTTATTATTTAAGTTACTTAAAAGTAAATTGAAGATAAAATAAAAGGAATAATTTACAGTATGTTATCACTAAGGAACTTAATTAAAAGGATAATTAAGAATCTTTAGTTATCAAACTTTTAAGTTATTCATTAGAAAAAGTAAGATTAAAAGGAATTATTTTAATCCCTAGAAAGCCTTATTCACTCTAAGTAAAGTGAGTTGTAAATAAATCTAACAGAATATAGTCGAGCAATAACATATTTTATACTTCCTATTCTTACACAATTTGTAACCAAATTTAGACTTAAAAATCTTATGCGAAGGCGCATCAGAACTCAATCGAGATAGTAAGAGAGTTTTCTCATTTAAAATCAAAGAACTGGTATTCTTGTAGAGTTTGTAAATAAAAGTTTAGCGGTAGATACCCTACTACATTATTATAAAGCACCTAATTGTTTATTCTGAGCAGAATTTAGCTCTGCTGGGCTATGCTCTTATCTTAATAACAAATTTTAAGTGCATTTAATTTTCACTTTTAGATTGTGAAGTTATTGTATAATAAAGATCTTTTACAAAATTAAACGAGGAAATAAAGAAAATACCAGTATGAATAAAGTGCAGTTCAAAATAAAATGAGAAAATAGGAATTTTAATTTGAGAACCCTTATAATAATAATTTATAAAGAAAATTCTCTGAATAAAATTAATTGTGTATTTAATTACAAAAGGACATTACCATTAACATCAATAAAGTATAAATTCAAGCAATTATTAAAAAGTTGAAGAAAAAAATAATGAAATAAAAAATCTAAAAGAATGGTTAAATCATCAAGTCAATAGATGAATTAGTTAGAGGAGACCTTCACTCACATTTAAAGACTTGACAAGACATTTAATAGTCAGCTTAAAATATGATAAACTCTATCGAGAAAGAGAGCTAAATGAGTCCATAATTTAGACAACACAAAAGTTAACAACTAAACTTCATTTTAAGAAACATTTTAGTCATACTCACTTGTTTATTTTGATTAAGATTTGTGATTTCAACTTTGGGAGACACTGAATCATCAGTACTGTAGAGTTGTGACATGGAGATGCATTCATGAAAAATAATGAGAACAATTTATGATTGTATAAATTAGATTAAAATTAATTAGAATTCTTATTGCACTAATCAAAATGGAAATCTCTCTAAAAATGTTTGATTCTCCTCTTCATCGTCATCATCTTCATTGAACTCATCAATTTCATCTTCATAGACCTCCCTCTGTCTCATTTCCGAAGTGCCAGTCCAGCTGATCCTCTGGTCTTTCTAGGTAGGACCACTAAAAAATAAAATTTTAAAGATATAATTTTTGTACATACATTTTATATGAGTGTTGTACTTCCAACTTTGTCTGATCTATAAGAATACCTTTTAATATATTAAGTTTTTAATTAAATTAATTAATTTCCTATTATAAACCATAATTGTTAATGCGTCTATAGCATCAATCAAGCTACCTGATTAAAATTATCGTTCATCTCTATTTAAAACCTCAGAAAATTTAAATTAATCTTGGAGATACCTCATATAGTCCAATTATCAATATTTCTGGAGTTATAATTTAAGGAGACTTAACATTTTAATCATTCAAAAAAATGTCCCTACATTAATGGGGCTAACTTATGGGGTCAATAAATGCAGAGCTTTGAAATTATAACCACTCTCCTTCTCATAATATTGCATCACCTACCAAGAGAGAAATTCTAAGAGGTAATGCATAAACCTGAGTCAGTATTTAGCTGCAAAAGAGCTGATTGATTCAGGAATTATTACAAGTTTAAAAGACAATTTAAATGCTTTGATCTCAGGGGACAAAAATTAAGATTCATTTCTATATTAAATTGTTAACATTTTATAAGACCAATTAATAATTTGGATTATGATATTATTCATTTCTCAAATTTTCTCTAAAGTAATTCTTATAATTATAATAATTTGCCAAAGTAATAAAAATTTTATATAAATGTTACAGGATCTAAATTTAATCTGTAAATTAGAATTTAAAACAGCATTTTAAATTGTTGTAAAGTAAATTTAAATAGATTGATGACATTATATTTAATCCATATAGTAAATGTTTTAAATTATTAAATTAATTAATGAGACAAAAAGTGTATTTTCATTTTAAAATTATTTCCTCAAATAATTTTTCTTTAGTTGTATTTAATTTTATTCCATCTAAATCTAAAATATTTTAAATATTTTTTCCTATAAATTTGATTCAATAATATTTGTTAAATTAATCAATTAATGTTCAAGATATCGTAACAAACTACAAAACCTACCATTTGAATGAAATATAAATATAATTTATGATAAAATTTATTTAAAAAATGCTCTAGACGATTAATACTTCGTTTAATTCAATGATTTATTGAACATTAACCAACTTCTGATGATGATATTTTCTTGTTCTAAGGTAAAGCATTCACTAACTACATCACGGCAAGCCATACGTTCAAGTTACTGTTTATGGCAGGTACGGCCCTATTGACAAGCAAATCACAGGCTACAACGGTTACTCAGTTCTCAACACTGCTGTTGTCACTGGTAAATGGCCGAAGCTACTTTCTTCGCCTTCTCAAATAATTCTAATTGCAATCTATGGAATTATTTTCTAAATATAATAAGTAAACTTTATAAGTTTACTATCTAGTAGCTAAGAGTTGAAAAACAGAGTTACTAGAATGTTAATATATTTATAATCAAAATCAAATTTAAAAATATAGAAATGGATAATTTATTAAAAAATTTGTATAAATAGTATTGATTGAATATTTGAAAGCATCTATAGAAATTTTATTTGACAAAGCCCTTCAATATTACTGATTATTAATAAACTATTAAATAAATATGTGTAATTTATAAAAATAATTAAACAAAGTAATTTGTTTATTTATTCTCAAACAGAATCCTTGGCACTACTGATGCATTTACTGTCAAATCCTAGCTACTAGATATGCATTTATTTTATTATAATTTAAATATGTGAGGGCTATATAAGTTTACTATATTGCCATTAAGAACAATGAAAAGATTATCTCGTGAGCTATTACTTACAAAAATATGGTAAGTTAACTGTCTTTGGTTTGGAATTATTATAATGATATATTTCTTTAACTAATTCCAATAATTAATTCACAATAAAATTTGATTACATAAGCTTTATAGCAAATCTAAAAAATTACTTTATGTATTTAACTTTTTAAGCTAGTGCTATTGCTATTACTATCCCAGCTGCCGAGTTGCTATTGAACAACGTTGAGGTCTTGACTGTTAACCTCTACAGAGTAGATCCAGGCTACTTCGAATCTAAGCTGATGCCGAAGTCAATACCTACTGTAAACTCAGAACTGTCCAAACTAATAATATTTTTAATTTTACTGCTAATATTTCATTTGAATGATTAAGTTTTAATAAAATATTCGTACTATAGTTATTCATAAATATTCAGCTTTATAATTTTTTATTCATTATTTATGGTAATAATGATTTTACTAGCGATTTGATTACAATCGATCAGGAATAGAAAATAGCATTATTGAAAATACAAATTCAAAATTAATGATTTTTTAATAAGGATAATTTGTTTTTTAATTTAATTTTAATGAAATTACAGACACAAATGAAGACTGTGTAGATGATTCTTCAGCCATCGCCTGTCTCGTACTCAGTCCAGCTTTTGGAAGCAGAAAATTCACTGTCCAAATTGGTTCAGCATCATTCTACAAAAACCATTCACAAATATATCAACTAAAAAATTATAAAGAGTATTCAGTCATTTTATAATATATCCAGTTTTACTCATATTTAATTCAAGTATACAAATATTAAAATCAGAAGATTTAAAGTTAATTTAACATTAAATAGTGAATTTTGTTTTCAATTTTATAATTTAAATAAGAACAATTTGCTAAGATTTATAAATAACATAAAATTAAAAATAAGCTTTTGTTTATATAAAAATTGAATGTTAAAGTTGATATCACTCCAAGTGCTATAATTGAATAACAAGGCCAAGAAGCAAAAATTAAATCTCAAAATAAATTTGAAATTTTATGAAATATTCAAGCTACTGATAAGTTGTCATGGAAAATTAAATATTTTCAAAAATCTAACTTAATCAATTGCAAATGTTTATTTTAATTATAAAAAGCCTAAGATTCAATGCCAAAATCCCTTAATTATATGTTATAGTGTATTGATTCGTAGGGTTTAATCTAAGTTTTAATAGAGTTATTATTTGAAAGAATTGTTAATTTACAAAAAGAGATATATAAATTAGTATTGGTAATTATTTATGATGGAAATAATTAGATTTATTAATTAACTTTAGTTAAGGTACGA
This sequence comes from Oxytricha trifallax, assembly GCA_000711775.1. NCBI lineage: Eukaryota > Ciliophora > Spirotrichea > Sporadotrichida > Oxytrichidae > Oxytricha > Oxytricha trifallax. The sequence continues at coordinate 11,231 of ARYC01013169.1, forward strand.
TTATAAATATAAACTAAGCCAAACCAGTCATATGCATAAAGTGTAAAGCTTTGATGTAAAAGTGTCTCAACCCTTAAGCATCATGATTTGCTACCTGTTAAGTATTACAATTCTGAATGTTGATAAACATCCTGCAGAGAATAAAAAATTTATTTGTGTGAACACAGACTAACTCTAATATTCAAAAAGTTATAATATTTGACCTTCATTCAGCTTGTCTAGCTAAATGTAATTTTCCTCGCAAGTTTCCTGACATTTACTTACCCTTCATAGAATATCGCTAAAATTTATAGATTGAATTGTATTACTTTCAAGTCTGTCATCAGAGAGTAGAGAGCGATTTATTTTAGAGGTGCAATTTTATTCCAACAATTTAAACTATTTTTAGATGAAATGCAGATAGCTATAACCAATATATCAAGTCCTTATAATAAGTTAAAACTATATATTTTAAATTCGAAATTCTTTTTTATTAATAGGCCATTTAATAAGAAGTAAGAATGTATAGACTTCGACAAAAATGCTCTATTAAACAGGATCAATATACAAAATTCTTATAAAACCTAAGAGATAAGGAAAGATTAAGAGATCATTCAGCCTGTTGATACCCAGACATATAACTAAAGAGTCTAAAAATGCTTATGAAAAGTTAAACATAACTCATTTGTATACATTCCATATAGCCACAAATTAATAATATAGAATTTTATTTGATTTAAATTAAGACATATTACAGGATAACTTTGCTGTATTATCTATTCATGACTTGCCACTCTATACAGTAAACTTGATTAAAATTAGCTGAATAAGAATGAGTTATGATAAAAACGCAGCTAGAGAAAAGTGACAATATAGACATACGTAGTAGCTAAAGACCACATGAGACCTACCCAAAGCAATCTGTGAACGTGCACAGTGTGAAACTAATCGAGTACATATTGGAATAACTCTCTGCCGAAAGAGGAAACTGGATCGCCAAAAGTCAAAGTATGAATATCTGATTATATCTATCTGGCTTGCTTAGGCTTCAGTGTTAATTTCCGTACAGCTTTAAATATTAATAATAATGATAAGACAACAGCATGTCAAACAGAAGGAAGAATGAATGTTTATAAATACTGTTCCAGCCTAAATGAATGAATAACTTCACATATTTAACGAATTTTAAAATTGATTTGATATCTCTTTTTCTCCTTCATTTTTTGTTTAACTGAGGCCAATAATTCATTCCTTTAACCAGCACCAGCATCTTTATTCATTGCATCAGATTTTAAAATTGCTTATAATCCTCTAATTCATTTAATTAAGAATTTCACTTTATGAACTTTTGCATTTTCCATTTAAAATATACCAGTCTTAGATTTACTATCAAGTTAAAAATCAAGGCTTAAAGATAAGGATACTTCTTTAATTATCTTACTAGGTCCCACTTTATTAAGTATAAATTGCTTCCTTTAATCTTTTCTTATTAGGACAAATTTAATAGCTTTTCTTATAGCCTAATTCTATAATTTATCTGAAGATTACTTTCTCTTAAGGTCAACAAAGAAGAAGTTACTTTCTTGGAACTCGTTAGTATATTTCTTCGCATGATGGTATGCTATCGACTCATCTCCCATAGCTTCCTCACAGAAATTATTGATAGAAATCTGTGGCTAGTTTGCTATTTCAATCAACTTAATCTCTTAGTTTTTTAAAGCCTTTTTTTCATCATAAATTTAAATTTTTGCCATAGTAGGGAAATCTATATTATATTTTATTTATAAACGATATTCATATTATCTTATGAGTGATGCATCGTTATAGATAACCCTTGCTCAAGAATCTAGATATTATTTCTTGAGCATCAATTCTCTCCATTCAGTCAAAATAATGTAAGAATCTTAAAAATTTAAATTCTTAAAATACATTGAATATATAAATAAATCAGTCTCCAATTATTATTATAATTATTTTTAATAAAATTTAATTGATTTTAATTTATTTATATTTAATATGGGCATAAGTAGTAAATATTATATTTTTACTAATCATTTTAATTATACTAATAATCTATAATTCTAAATTTAATTTTTTTAATTTAAAATTGCTTTTATTTATGAAATTCCTTTTCTTCTGGAAACTTGATAAATTCACTGTATTAAACTTTAGTTAAATAATTTATTTAATACATTGATATTCTTTTTAATTTAAGGTTTTGTTAACTTTATTTGTAAATTATTTCAAAATTAATCATGCAATTACTTATGAATATATTAAACTTTATATAGATAAAAACCAAACTTCATTTCTATTGCTCACTATATATAAACTTATTAAAAGATTTAAAATGAAAATATTATTATTAAAAATGGACTGAAATAGCAAAAATAAATTTTTTTTAATTCTTAAATTCACAAACAAATAAAATTATTAAAAAAATTACGCATATTACAAATTTAAAATATTTAGAATATAAGTACAATTAATATTTCTTTGTATTTAAGGATTTTTTTAATATTAACGATTTTTATACTATTTTGACTAAATGCTTTACTCGTTGATTCCATCTATGTTCCTCTTCCTATTAATAAGTTTCAAAATTTAATTTTAAACTTCTGGATCCTGTTGTTTAATATCTTACTTTAAATATAGGATGTCAACACCCATAAAATGCGCTAAGAAAGTTTTAATTGCTGGAACAGTCATCAGAGAGTGGCCTCCATATTTTTTCAATTTAATTCCATTAAATTAGTTCTAAGTTTGTTTTAATTTAATTATTACTCATACTAAATTGTTTAATTTCATTGAAACTAAATTTAATTACACCAAAAACTAATTTATTCATTAATTTAACAAAGGAGGTTAATTAATATAAATTTTCTAATCTTGTGCAACACTTATTTGGATCCAGTACTTATCTGAATCTTTATGAGTTAATACCAAAATTATAATTATTAAGCAAGAAATTCAAAATTATTGCCTTAAATTAACTACAATTATGGCAGCGTATTTATAAAGTTAATCATTATTGCGGCAATTAAAACTCCTAAATTATGTAACTATCGCAAGAAAAAGTTTTAAGAGCTAAATACTAGAAATTTATATTTGTATTAACATGGTGGTTAATTTAAATTGCATAGCCTTTTCTTTAAGAATTGGATAGTCCAAGTAATTTTTTTGGATCCATTGAAAGCCAGAAGTTAGCTAAATTAAGAGGGATATAGATATATGTTCTCTTAAATTTTGAGCAAGCATCTTCTTCATTGAGGTTTAATACAGGTGTACTCTGGTAAGACAAAAGTGTATATGAAGCAGTACAAGATTATTGGTAGATACAAATGCAAAACTTGTTTGAAGTCTTACACTCATTAGCTAAAGTCAAGAAGAATATGCAAAAAATCATCTAAGTGAGTGCCATTATTTTTAAAATTAAGAGATTTTAAATTTATGGCATCAAAAAGAAATAATAATACTATTTATTTTAAAGAGTGTAGCAGGCTAAAAAATAAGAAGCAATTTGAATAAAATAATCAACCAGCATGAAAAACCTTTGCTTTTTGTTTAAAAGAGAAAGCAATACATATTACTGCATTAAATACAGTTGATTTTAAAAGATGAATTTAAGTTATTTGCATGTAGACTTGCTTTTCACGTCAAAAATCTTAGTTTTTTATATACATTCATTCATTATTTCAATAGATCTAACAATAAAAAATGAATATGCTAATGAAAAAATGATACTTAGAGAGCTTAAAGGAGAGATTGCGAGAGCCTTCTAGAGCTAGTTGAAGTTATTCTAGGTTTTGCTTTAATTGTTCTTCTGTTGAAATTAATTTGGATTACCCTTAGATAATTCATTTTTAAAAAAGTATTCACATGATTCGCATGAGATACTCTCTCAAATTAATAAAGTATAAAAGGAACGTCAAAGGACTAAGTTAAATCAAAATAGAATTAAACCCTGAATGTAATGTTAAATCTATGCTCTTTAGATATAGTTGTATTCTTACTTTAACTAAGTTTTTAATTACCCCAGGTTTTTCTCAATAAGAGAAAAATGAGCGATTTCTTTCTGTGTGGTGAAATTTGTGGGCAATAGTTGCAATCATATTAGAATGTGATGTGGAAAGTATATCGCACTTTGGTTTAAATTGAGAAATAATGAATAAATTAGGCAAAGAGTCATACAAAGTAAGTAGATAAATGCTTGAAACTTTAAAGACTATAGTATATTAGAAAAGCTAATAGTAAGAATATAGTTTTATCCTAAATAATTGCTAGATGACATACAGAAAAATTTAAAACAGCAAAATTCTAAAGTTAAAAAGAAGAAATTCAAGGAAATAAAGTATGATTGATTTAAGTAGAGTATTAATAATTAAAAGCATATTAAATTCTAAGAAAACTA